>PHNY01272304.1:1585-28548 GCA_003724115.2 Anethum foeniculum | reverse complement strand
AATGTGGTATGCAATTGTAGTTATTTATATTAATTTTTTAATAGCACAATTATTGTTATTGGATGTGTAAATTATCAATTGCATATTTTTGATATATTTTGTATTTTCTGAAACAGTATATCGGGAATTTGGCAAGATCATTTTCTAAAGTCTGGATTAATGGAGCTGGTTCAAGGTTGATTGCTCATAAAAGGCAATGGAGAGTTTTAATTAAATTTAAGCGTAATATGTGCAAGTTTGGAAATGGATGGGATAAATTTACTCGAGATAATGACCTGTGTGAAGGAGACGTATGCATTTTCAATTTGCTCAAATGTGATAGGAAGATATTCCGAGTTGATGTTATTAGGTCATGAATTTTTTTTCTGTTTTATTTTGCAGATTGCTGATTGTTTGAGTAAACTTTATTACTTTAATTAGTGATTTTTCCAGGAAAATATTCAAAGTTGATATTGTTAGAGTCTGACCTTTTTTTTGTTTTATGCTGGTTTATACTGCATAATGCATTGATTGTATGTTTTGCAGTTGTGGAAAATGTTGAGATCCTGTTCATATATCAATTTTTTCCCCTTTTTTCTCTGCAGAATTAGCATGGTTTGTGTATTTTTTTGGGGAACTTTGTCTACTGTCCTCTTCTCCTTTCTGCAGAATTAAGGTGTTGAATTCACTGAATTTTAAATTGTAGGAGATTTTGTTGTGATCTACAGGAGATGCTGCAGAATTTGCATAATTTCTGCAAATTGCGGGGATAGACGTCGATTCTGTCATTCTATAAACGGAAGTTATTAAGATTTTTTTTTGATACCTAGAAGTGACGTTACCTAATGACAACTGAGCTGACCTGTTAAAGGATTGAAACTGCAGGTTTTCCACTTTTGTTCCATTTTAAGTCTTAAGAAAGAACTTAAACTAATTAAGTTAGGCAACGAAAAGCAAACCAAGGCGTTGAAGGAATCTGGATTAGCCATCTGGATTTCGTAACAAAGAAATCTATTTGTCAGCATAACTTGATAAAGAAGGGGCAAGGACCGCAGTGAGAGTTTGAGAGATAAAGTTTGAGACTTGAGAGGGTGTTTAATAGAGTAAAGTGGGTAATGGACTGGTAGGTAATTGACTAATTGAGTTTGAACTTTGAGGCTTGAAGAAATGGACTAAACTTGAATTCATAAAAAAATGAATGTTAATCTATTGAATCTTATAATATTAAATAATAAAAACTTTTAAAAGAATAAATTTTTTTACTTATTAATTTGTATACTATAAAGTATATTCTATTATAAAGATATTTTTCGGTCTGCGGTTTGCGCTTTGTACAGGACAATCGTAGAACTAATCCTGTAGAAACTACTTTTACCTGGTACCAATTTGTTGCTATAATTCTAGAAAAAGAAAAACTTATTTTGTTGCCGCAGGTTTGCTCTGCATTTTAGGGGTCATTCAGCAAACCACTATGGGATAATTTAAAAGTTCTTGGGTTTTTTTATTACATAGTTATATCAACGGTGGTACTACAGTAGGCTCTAAATTTGTACAATATGGTGTATCTGATGCCTATTTTTTGTAACACCCAGGCCTTAGTGTCTATTATTCATTATACATCTCTTTCAAGCACTAGGCTATTTTTTTTTTTCACCTTTGAATCAGAATAAATGATAAAGTATGGTAGAAAAGAAAGGAAAAAAGTTAAAATAATTGTGTAGCAAGAAATAAAAGAAACACAGAAAGTATTTAGCAAAAAAAAAAAGTTACGGATAAAAACTTTAAATAACTAATTATATGACTTCGGAACAGGTTAGTTATATCATTTTTAGGAAAAAATGTTGTGTCAGAGTATCTGAGGAAACAGCCAGCATCAACAGAACTTCCTCCTTCTTGAGGAGGGGAATTTTGTACGTTTCCATTTGTACATATAATCTAGTTTTATGTAGCAGCAGCGTTATCCAATTTTCATACTAAAATTACTTCCATGTTTAGAAAGATCTAATGTTTCTTGTTCAAACTTATGTATCCCCGTTAGTTTTATCCAAGTGCTTATTTCTAATTTTCTACAATTTCATTTCTACTTTCTTGTTTGAACGATCAAGTTAATAGATATATATTGTAAGGGTTGAAGATTTGTTATTTCATAAAGTTGGATTCCTCTCTCCAGCTGTATCAAACAGTAGAAGTTAAAAAAATCTATACCTGTGATGGAGCCACCAATGATGAAGCGCTTGTATGGATAGTCTATTTTTTTCATGTCATCCAGCAGCAGGCGCGAGAGAGGATATGTCCAAGAAGATTTGTCCCAACACTAAGTTCAAATCCCTCAGCAGTAAAAGTTGGTTCCTTTGCCGTTGGCAAGTAAATTTCTGCATTACATACCAATGCATCAAGAGGTATTTCTGAACGTTTGAAGGAATCTGCAAACTGGCAAACACTTTCAAGGGAAGAAAGATCAAGGTGCATAATTGAATAGTTTTCTTTAGGAATACCAACTGATTTTGCAGCTCTCTCAGCCTTGAGAAAATTCCTGCATGCCATAATTACATTCCATTTGCCTGTCTAAGCTAGTGCCTTTGCTGTAGCTAGTCCTAAGCCAGAGGATGCTCCAGTGATTATAACATTGCCTTTCCTTAGAGTTTTCTATAGTCTTCTGTTGAACCCCTGTGATTAAAGGTTTCCCAAGTTCAGTGAAGGAATAACACCAACCAAAGTTCACAGATCAAATCAACTTGCAGTGAATAGAAATATAGTTCACCATAGTAACACAGGACTGCAACACTAAAAACGCCTTCTGAAGTTTTTTTTTGTTTTGTTTTGTTTTTTTTTTTTTATAAATTAGGCTTACATACACATCTATAATTGAGAATCTGTTCTAATAAATCTAGGGGTTAAAAATTTTCTTTTGTAATTTTAATTAATAGAGTTGAAATTTTAGTTTTGAAAGCTTTTAAGCTAGAAGGGAATGTTTTGAATTTGCACAACACAAACATATTGGTTTTAAGTTATAAATAAAAATCAATAAAATGAAATTAGAAGTAAAGGCAAACATAGTGTTACACAAACACACACCAGTTTTAATTTAAAGTTAAAAATTAATTAAATTATAATCAAAGCGAAACATGTTTGTTCTCTAACAAAGTTAAAGTCCCTTCAACTATTTCTATTTAATATAATTTCCATCTGGTTTAATCACAGTGGGCTAGGGACTGGGGTGAGTAGCCAGGTGTGGTGGTGTCTAGTGGTGGCGCACTGCAGATATCTAACTTTTGTGTGAAGACTTGTTTTTCTATGAAGGCATGGCACCACCACTAAGCACCAGGTTTCATTTCTCTCAAAACTACAAAGCTTTTCCCATTGGCGGTTTTTTGTATCTTTGAAATTCTCCTCGACATAAGTGCAAAAGCGTTCTTGTCCCGCAAATCAGAGCCCTAAAATCTTGTAAATTATCAAGTAGTGATAATAAACTAAACCATGCACCATCTTTCTATATTTTGCTTTTCTTATTTTCCAGTTTTTTTTTACTGTTTTCTTCCGTTCCTCTTGCAAGTAAATTACACTACTCCATAGTCTAGGAAAAGGTATCAGCAAGTTTACAAAAGTGTGGTTAAGCAATCACATGCATTAGAATGGAAATGGATTTCAGCTGCTAATCATAAAGAGAACTAATTGTTTATCGAAGACTCTCACTTAACCTACATACCTTGCATGAACCATTTTTACCTTCAGGAATAGCACTGAGAAGGCTCTAAAAAATTAATAACCAATATTTAATAACATACCTCTTTGCATTTTAGTCCAGATTTGAATTTGGCAACAAGATCTTGTGTGGTCACTGGTTTCTTCTGTGTCAAGACAGCCCTAAATTCATCTTCTGTGACAGGTCCAGTAACTGCTCACCCAGATTCAATGGGTACTGACGAAGAGCCTTTTTTAGGCACATTGCTTTTTGAAGTGGAGACTGATTCTTCTTTTATGAGTTTGACATCCTAAAGTAGGATTCAAAATATAGAGCAAACAATTAGCTACCTTACCTTACAGTTTGGTTTCCATGTGATGATCCTGTTATCACCAAACTCAAGTTGATAGTCACCGTTTCTATCTAAGAACAACTAAAGCTTTGCTTAACCCCTAATGCCACTACATGCCATCTAGATCTTGAAAGCAGGATATTAATTTAAACAAGTACATTGCACAAACGTACATTTTCTGTTTTTGCTTTTTTGGAATGAACTACAGTAGCCTTTGCATCCTCAGGATATCTAGAGTGGATGCACTGGGCAGAGGCAGATAGCAAGTGGTTATCCACTGCAGAACTCAGAGTGGAGCTTGAAGCTAGCTTGTTGAAAAATAAAAAGTAGAACTAAACATAGATAAGAAATGATTGAAGAGCTAAAGCCTAAAGTTGTCATTGCAGATGGCCATTTAGGGTCATGACTGCATTGTTGAACAACAGCCAACTTAATTGCATCAAAAAAGTCTACATATTATGATTAATAGTAAGAATATGGAATAAAAAGATAACTTCAGATACCACTTGGTACTCTCCAAGACAGTTAATTAGCTCTTGGAACTCATTAATCTTAGGTTACGTTGATAACCATATATTCACATGGAGTCATCAGTATAAATCTTACAAATCTATCATAACACGCTTAAATCTTCTAATTTTCCTTGGTCGAGGGAGCGCAGATGCTTGCATACAATTAATCAGGCAAGGTAATTGAAAATATAGCAGATTAAAAAAAACTGAATAAACCATTAATTTAAAGATCATAGTTTGATAAAATCCTAAATGACCAGCTGCCACCGCTGGCAGGAATAATGATAATGTTATTTGCCTAATTGGTACGACTTTTCCTAAGAAAGCATCAATAAAAGAAAAACGTCTTCACGACAATTATTATTTCTGGCGTTTGCTGTTCTGCTTTCCAGCTTTTTTGTTCATAGCAGATGATGGTGGAAGGCTCTGATCTTTGCTGTTTGTGTGGCCATTAGTATCACCATTTTGAGATACTCCCAAGTCATCTTTGGTTGAATGGTTTGGTGCTGGTGACTTATCCTGCAATTTATTTTCATCATCAAGGAACTTTCTTTTATTTTCTGCAGGTGATTTTGACGGTTCCTTAGTTTCACGATCCATTCTTTCTTTCGGATTGTTAGCATCATATTTAAGAGTTTTTGATTCTGTAGGATCCAGTTCTTCTATATCAACCACCGTGTAATCTTCTTTCTTATGCACTGTATTGTAGGATGAAACTCTGACCATAAATTTGTAAGTCTTTCCCAATATATTATTCAAAACTGGGGGATCATATCTGGGCTTGCATTCTGTTGCAGAAACATTAATGGAATATTAAAGAGCGTAGAGAAATCAGTTTATGCAAAGCATTAAATCAAGAAATTAGTTCAATACCTGGTCATTATTAAGTATATGTTGTGCTGAGACATTAATTAACTTCATGACAATTCTATCGAATAATACGAAGGTTGTATCTGAAGTTGAATCCTGAACTGCCAGTAGTAATTTATATTTAGGAACCGGTCGTGCTTTTTGCTGACAATTGTTGCATTCTTGCACTTCATTCATTTTCTTGATGCACTTACTGCAGGCAATATAGTACCATCCATAAGTTGGAATTATCGCACCCACAGTTGCTTCGACATAAAATCGAATAACCTGCATGATGGAAATTGAAAACGAAGTTATATTGAAAATAATTTAGGTCTAAATAATGAATTAAAGAGGAATCTTGACTTACGCTTTCTCCATCTGGCAACTGTGCATCAAATAGTTGTTCTATTGTAACAAAGTCAATATTCGGTGGCACAATTTGCCTTGGGTTCCTGATAAATGGTGTAATAGCTGGTATTTTGTTATCTTTCATGTTAGGATTATCACGCAGTTGCATAATAGCGGGGTGTTCAATGTTGAAAAAGTATTGGGTCGAACTACTTGACCACAACACTATTTCCCCTGCAAAGTTGCCAAAATATAGTGTTAAATACCATACCACCCATGAACAGTACAATATTATATGGTTAAAAATTTACCTTTGACAGATCTGGTAGAAGTAGCTGTTATAATAATAAAGACGTTGGGCTTTTTATATTCGGTCTCCCACTTCATAAAATCGTATGTCTGATTCTCCCATAACGTGATTTTGATTGTGTCATTCCTTAAGAAAAATTAGAAAATTAAGAGACTATATGTATATCATAGCTTTGAATACTAATGATAGCAAAATTTCTTACAAAATAATTATGAAACAAACATTAAATATAAACCTCTCGTCTGCCAGCACAATATCCATTGATTTTTTTCCTCTAGGTGAAGTTTGTATTTGTGTACTCTCTGTCAGCTTACCAACAACATCTAGAAAATATTATGCATGTCAGTATTATTTAAATCCATATGTGAATGAAGACATAAAAAGAAGGTTAGTGTAATGTATGAATATCTGTAATTACCCATGAGAGTCACAACATCTCCTAGTGTTGCTCTTGCATCCGAAAACGTCTTTAGCTCAAATTTAAGCATAGGTATATCAGCCACATCATCAACTTTGTTAACAATTGTCCTCCGGTGAAATTTGACAATGTATTCTCCAGCCACGGGTCTATAGGTTTCAGCTGCACGCTCTACATTGTAGTTTGAAATCATGTAGACACTCCCAAGCTTTAACTTTTTAGTGAATTCTCCGATCAGTCCAAACTGTAACGGTCCTGCCTGGACTTGAGTTCCCTGAATGATTTAATGTATTTACAATAATCATTAGCTCATTATGGTGGATGTAATTCATTAGATCTTTTGATATAAGAAAACGAATAGGTAAGCAAAAAAATGGACCTGTTCATCTATAATAATATAGGTTTTGTTAATGACATTCTGAGATTCCCATTTCTTGCCTTCCCATTCCCTTGAGATCCGAACTCTGATGAAGCTTTTGCCGTCCGTGGTGCTCAAATCCTTCAATAGTATATATGGCTCCATGTATCTGCATGTTAATGAAAGTAAGATAATAAAATCACCTTATAATTATACTCAAAATATGAAATTGACAATAGTATAAATCACCCCGTAGTTGCAGTTGTTGTTGCTGTTCCAGTGAATAGCAGGGAGCCGCTGATTGAAGTATATATAGGCGGCAGGTTTTACGTGTGAAAATACAATCAATAGAGTTGTATTTGCTTTGAATATTTGTGTTGTAGTTGGAATGATATCTTAGCAATTTGATATTATTTATCCCATGACTCAAACAAACATAATCCCACCCAATATCTAAGACATGGTAATCTGGCATATCTAAAAGAAATTTAAGTTTTAAAAATTAATTATTTTGAATGAGGACTTGGAGGAAGGTACGGGAATAATTGATTTTTTCACCTAACATACCAAATAATTATATAAAACTTTGTATTAGTATTAAAATACAATTGAAAGAGTTGCATTTGAGTTGAATGATATAAGTGAGTTATAATAATTGGCATAATAGTTAGAATGGAATCCTTAACGATTTGAAACTTGTTGTCTTGATCCATACTAATACAATTATATTTAATATCTAAATTTATACTAATAATTTTTTTTATTTTTTTAAAAAAATTGTAAAATTTAATGAGGATTTGCACGAAGATATGTGGGTCTTAACTTTATTTTAATATCTCATGAAATAAGCTTAGAATACCGAATTAGATAATTTTTCTCAAATATTTCTTTGTTGTTTTGTCTAATATATTAGGTGTACATTTTATGTTATTGTTATTGTTTTTATCGAAAATTAACCATATCAAATAATAGTTGAAATGTGACAATCAAATAATAGTTGAAATGTGACGGTCATAATTATCCAACAGTCCTCTTCAATTTTGTTCTTCTTATATGCATATTCACGACTTGATGACACTGAAACATGTATCACAGTTTACAATACAAAGAGTAAGCATTACCGTGTAAGATAGATCATTAAGTTCCTCCAATTTTACTGTAATACTTTCAAACTTTTACCCTTTTGGGCGGTTCCTGCCCTGCATAAACAACAAAGTAGTTCAGCGATGTTTTCGTCCACAACTAATGAACTTTCTTTTCTTCAATAAAGTACATTTACCTACTTTTGTTGGAATTCTAATTATAAGTACTACCACTCTACCAGTCACCAAGTATTGTAATTAACTAATCAACTGATTTGCTGCACAGTGTAATGCCATAAATTATTTTCACAAGTCATAACCAAATTTCTTTCTTAATAAATAACATCCTAACTTGGATTCTCCCACTGCTAAAACAAACTACACACCATAATTACAAAACCATATTCCACACAGTAACTTCAATAGAAATACTATTTTTACTTTTAATTCTAATCATGTCACTAAGGCTGCACAATCCGCTGTAAGGCAGTGTAATAATACCAACTTACCAACAATAATTTCAGCTATTAACAAAGATCTAAAGCCGGTATTAAAGAACCAAACTCTAGATACAGCAAAAGTGAAATGCAATACACATCAAGTGTCGGGCAGTTATGATTTTTACCCCAATCAGAATTTACTAAAACGGTGTCATGATAGTAATGTTTGTTCTCAATCACAAGTTACTAAAAACCTCACGGTAAACTACATTTTTAGTCATGCCAACTATTGGGTGGCTTCCATTTTCACATACTATATACAATCCTAATGGTGTAGTCACTCTTGATATTGCCACATAAAACTGTCCATGGCTAAAAACTGGATTTGGCAAATACAATCCGACAAACTTTAGTGTCTGTCCCTGACTTTTATTAATCGTCATTGCATAGCACAGGGATACGGGGAACTATACTCTTTTAAATGCAAAAGGTAGTGCCGTGTCTGTTGGCCTCATACAAATTCTCGGAATAAAAGCCTTCTCACCAATATGATTGCCACTAATTATAACTCATTCTATAACTCGAGCACATAGCTGAGTTACAATTAATCGCGTACCATTGCACAATCCCTTGTTAGGAGCCAGATTTCTTAAAAGAATAATTGGAGATCCAATTTTAAGTTCCAATTCATGATTTGGTATGCCTGCAATTTTAAGAGAATTCAAATATTCTGGAGTGTACATGCTTTCCATTAATTCATAGTTGACAGTACTCTTACAAATTGAATCCATGCTTCGGTATACTCTAGATTCACCTACAAAAAATTTAAAAAATGTATGGTATTAACGTGCAAACACACATATATAAAGTTTATATATATATATATATATATAACAATGGACATGTATTAACATTATTCAAAAACTACTTATGCATTAATATAGTGCCACTAACATTTTTATATAAACTACTTAAACATTTGCATATTAATATCTAATATCAAACCCTGTGTCCCTTTAAGTCTCAGCAATTAGAATCAACAACCGACGTAAAGTGCAACTTAAGTTAATGTAATATAAGGCACATTTGTATTTACACTTTTAGAGTTCCAAATTCTCTGGAATAGAAGTTTCTGGGTATGCCCCGAGCTATGGAGCATCTCAAACTTAGAAACCCACAGCCACTCAGTAAGCATATGGGCATTCCCCTACTGCCTACAGGGGTTATGTTCAACCTGCTCAGGTTATTCCCAGCCATCACCTTCACAAGCTGATTATGCTCAGCCAGATTCCCAGGACCCCCTTGCTCGCAAAAACAACACGCACCCCAAATAACACCACAGCCAGGTAACGCCTAATTATCCACACCCCAGGTAGCGCCTAATTGTATATATGTATGTGTTGTAATTGCAGTGCTTTTCTTATGCCTGATTATATACATCTCTATGTTATAATTATAGTGCTTTTCTTATTGTTATTTGATAGTTCTTTGTGCAGTGTCATAGAGTGTTTGATAACTGAAAAATTGTGCCTTGGAGTGTTTGATTAAGTTCCCCTGAGAAATCCATGTTGTCCAACTCATGATTGAAGTTGTATTTTGAATAGGCATTGTTTTCTTGTTTTTTAGAAAATTTGATTATTAAAGATTTTTGTTTTGTTGTGATTTAGAAAATACAATTAATTATTGGCTAATCTTTTAATGCCTGTGATCATTTACCTATTTACCTGCACCCATTCTTTACAGCTCAGAACATATATTTCAAAATTTGCTCTTTCCTTCATTTATAGTCATAGACAAGTAATATACGTAATAAAGATTATAGCAAATAGCAGACTACAATGTTCTTGGCTATTACCAAGGTTCAAAGTAGTTTGTCGATATGGGAAAAAGTGCAAAACATTACTGTTCCAAAAAATAGGTGGGGTTGATTTGCTTTTGGTTGGTCAGATCATGGTTCTAGCTACATTATTAGAGAGCTATATAACATATTATAATATTACCATCAGGTACTTTATATTCTTTTGTGTGTGTACGTCTGAGTGCTGATCTGTGTAAACATAGGTGATTTACTAATCGGGGAAAAAGTAGGAGATGAGCAAATATAATACTGCTCTAAAGGCAGGATACAATTGAGAAAGAGCCTTAAATTGTCAATTCTGCATAATATCTTGGGTTTTGCGCATTATTTTGCAATAATTTAATGTTTGCTTAATATCCCAAGTTTCTTTCAGCTTTTGCGTGTTCTCTCCCATCATAATTGATTCTTCTTTATCTCTCAATAATTGATATGTTTTACCACAGTGCTTTCCCTGTACTTATTTATCTGGGGATTTTTTTAAATTTTTTAAAGCTTCCCTGACATTTTTCACTGCATGACTTTTTCTTCGTTGTCTCTGTAAAATTGTTCTGTTTTACTATCGTTTTTTCTCTGTTTTCATCCATGTTTTATTTTTGCATTTTCTTTTGCTTTTTCTGAAGAGTTGTTTGTCTAATGGACCTTCTTTCATGTATTTTAAATTTATTTTTAGAACTGACGAAGGTGTTGGAGAGTATTATGGTTTATAAATGTACCTGGGATTTATTCTTCATCTCAGAAGGATATAGGTAAATGAGCTAAGCTTTGGGAGGATTATTAAATATAAACTGCATGTTAGTATGGTATCCGGTACTTTTATTGTTAGTATGGTATCCGGTACTTTTATTGTTAGTTGAACATTATTATTAGTATGGTTTCCGGTACCTTTAATAGGAGTATATATTTCTGACCCATAATAAAACAAAACCTATTATCATTTAATTAACACTAATAGTTGGGATTAATACGAATTTAGTATTTGGGTGAAAAGGAGATGTGTGCTCCAAACTCAAAAAACGACACTTAAATTAAAGTTCAAACCTAATAAAAAACGACACTTAAAATAAAGCGGAGTCAGTAATTTTATTACGTGTTAGGGTTAGGTGTTGAAGGCCAAAACTCTGTGTCTTATTTACATCTTACATTGCATATGAATTGTCAGCGTTATAAATACTGTGAATTACTAAAATTGGGTATAGTTGGCCATATTTCTTTATAGCCAGAATGGCAAACCAGCGCCCCACAACTATCCAAACTATGCGGCCAACTCAACACCTATTGTAGCGACTCCAATTTACCACATCCAACATTAAAACTCAGAAACATTAATCACTAAGAGCAAACCCTTTGATAAAATGATATTAAATGATAATGAACTAATTTAAGCATTTCATTTATTCTGTGTTCTCATATAACACATACAGCATACTCAATTGTTTCCCACTTCTTGCCTATCCAAATAACAGTTCTCAGAACACTCTTAACATATAAATACTTCTAATAAGCAGGGACATAATTGGGACAGATGATCCTGATTTTTATACGAAAAAAAAAACCTACAACCCAATTTTGATTCTAATTTCTCTGAAGACTCAGAATTGACATGGTTAGACTCAATCACATGTTTAGTTAATTACTTAGAATGAGAATATAATAGAGGTAAGGGGAAGTAAATATTAGTGGGTATGACTGAGACTCAGTATCTCGCATTCTAATAAAAGTGAAAATATTATAAAGACAAAGGGAGTTTTAAGTAAAAAGCTTCACATCCACTAATATCCATGAAACAGCTAAAGACCTTGAGTACTTTACCCTTTTTGTCCAAGTTTTTTTTTTTGTGTATATGTGTATATTAAAATTATTTACTAATTTATTTTTTAAAAAAATTTCATTTACTATCCAAGTTGGTTCAAATATGATTACTATCTTAATAAAATCCAGGTTTAGTTTCTTTAATTTCGTCGTGCTTAAAGTATAGTTGTTTTTTTATATGCTCTTCTTTGAAAAGATATAATCTTTTCTATTATTCTAAAAATGTTGTTTTTATTTAAAGTGTGTTGAGTGTTTGAACAGCAAAGATCTAAACTTTAATTTACAGGGGTCAATATTTAATTAATCTTTGTAGGTAAAGGTTTTTAAGTATGTACAATTTAGGGGGAACTAATTTGAAGAGAACGAAGATTCTAAATGAATTAGTTATGTGTAGTGATGCATAATAAAGATACGCATGTACTAACCTTTGAATCTCTTCAGGACTTCTTTATTAATAAGATCAACATCTTCATTCAGTGGAGTCAAGATTGCACGATCCTTGTAGTAATCTGAGTCTTTAGGGCTTTTACATAATTCTGCATACACGGTATCAATAATTACCCTTTTCCCGTCATCTTCTGGATCAAGGTACAGTTCTGGAGGAATCTCTATCCAGCATGGTTCACTCCCATCAACTAATGAAACTGCTGGAACATCTCCATCGCCAACACCAACCACCCAATCAGCATATGGTATTTCTTGTCCTGAAACTGTAACTGCAGGAACACCAGATTCTATGCGCATGTTTTTCTCCAATTTAAAAGCTTCACAACTATCCCATAAGTATGATTTATTAACAGATGCCATTACAATGTCTTCACGTCCCTTTTTTGGCAAAACAGGAAGTATTTGCCGAAAATCACCCCCCAATAAAACTGTTTTCCCCCCGAATGGTTTGGTTAGGTTGTTCTCATCTTTGTGCCGCATGAGATCACGAATTGACCGATCAACAGCTTCAAAGACATATTTATGGTTCATTGGAGCCTCATCCCAAACTATCAAATCAGATTGCACAATCAGTTCGGCTAAAAATGACTGTTGTTTTATATCACACGTGCTATTCTCATTAACATCAATTGGAATCTTGAACCTAGAATGTGCAGTCCGGCCTCCCTCAATTAACAGTGATGCAATGCCAGAAGATACAACTGCAAGTACTATTTTACCTTCTGATCTAAGATTATTAATTATAGTCTTCCACAGAAAAGTTTTTCCAGTACCCCCATACCCATAAACAAAAAATAAACCCCCAGTTTTACACCTGACATTATTCACCACAGTTTCAAAAATATTTGCTTGTCTTTCATTTAACATTGCACGACATTTCTTTCCTTCAACAGCTAATGCATGCCTATCATACATATTCTCTTCATATAAAAGAGTGTTTTACCTTGTAGTTGCAAATCTCGATTTAGTTTTGGCAAAGTCGGGTAATCACGTAATGTTTTTCCCCTTTTCCGCAATTGCAAGTCAACATCATATAATGTTAGACTTTCAAGTTGCTCGTCAGTCATAACAAAAGCAGGACTTGGAAAATCTCTTCGTTGTTTACGCTCAATATCATCAGAAAAAATCTTCCAATGTCTATCCCATAAAGCCCTGACATCTGAGATATCACAAAATAATAATAGTGTAACGAATAACTCACGTAATTGAGCACCAGTTTGATGGACAGAAGCATCTGTGATCGCAGCATGCCATTCGTCATCACATTCTAATAGACCATGGTGAAAGCAAGCTTCTTTATAGGTATTGTAGACAACACCGTTTACCGTGCGAACATCTTCAAAAGACATTGCACCCCGCACAATGTTCAACAATATTCTTAGATAAAACCTCTCACCTACAATTGAGCAAGCAATGGTCAAATTACTTAAAAATCTAAATAAATGAATCAGTAGTGCACACATATAAGGCCTTCAAATGGTGAGAGCTATCTCTTTGTTTGGGAAAAAAGTATATTAAAAATGTAATTAAACATCATGTGGATACAACTAAATATGACATCAAATGTAGTAATCTTCCTTGGTGTCAAATTACTTAACATCCATATAAATGAAAGAGTAGACGTGCATACACAAGAATCATGTCATTTCACTTACTTATCTAATAAATATTGATTCAATATTTTCACTTAATATATAAAATTAATAAAATATGTGTCTGATTCATTCAGCATTCTACAAATTTAAATTTCAATATAAATTTCAATACATTTATTACTACGTAGGTAAAATTTTGACTATGTGAGTCTACTATAGAAGTAAAAATTCTGTTCCACTCGTTGCTCAACCTTTTATGCATCCTTAAATATAATTGCATTTGTGGCTTATAGTATATGATGGTCCTTAGTTTATCATTTTCTAGTTGTCTTCGTTTAGATTATGTAAATACATTCATCACTGCCTTGTAATCTCAGCCCGTCTAGGTAGAATCAAGAATGATGTGGTTAAAATAAGTGGTTTCTAACTAAAATTAAAAAAGCTGTGGATTGCATATTTAGGCAACTTTATAAAATGTTTTAAAATCTTAAGAATAATTAAGTTATTTTTTATTGATTTACTTGTTTGTGTATAAATGATTGTCATGGAACATATCTACATTTAAATAGGATATTCTTATTTAAGGACATGTCCATGGTATTAAATTACAATAAAGATCAAATATAATATATATGCATACATATATTTATGTGCATTTAAATCTAATAAAATAACTACATACATCTTAATTTAAATTATTTATTTATAACTGTTATAATAAATCAACTAACCTGCCGTGGGATGGACATAAACCATACGACCAATCACACAAATCTTATTCTTTCGTCGTTTCCAAATCTTTTGTGTTTCATCCCATAAGAACTTTTCAGGAAACTCCACAAACGTTAGCTCTCTAGCGGTTGCATCTACCTTATTTGTCAGAAACCATTGCACGAAAATAGTTGCATTGGGATCTATTCTTTCGACAACTGATGGCAATGGCTCATTCTCTCGAAAACAAACTGGTTGTTCATTTTCTAAATGAAACACTAATTTTGTAACCACTGGTTTGTGGTATTGAATTGAAAATTCAAAGATTCGCCAATATGCCTCTACAGACGAAAGATACCGGCACGCTACATAATCTTCCACTTCATTAATATTTTTATTGCTTTTGTTCTCATCAGTAAGTGCATCATCAGCCTTCTCAATTGCTACTGTTGCTCTGTCCGGACCTTTATTTACATACTTAAACATATACTTAATCAAACGCCCTTGGTTACACCATTCTATGTTGATATGTCCCTGGTATTTCACAAGCAGCCCTCTATTGTACGGAAAAACAATATACAATAAAAATCAGCTAATATGACATAATAAGGATTCACATGTATATATTTGTTTTTAAAAATACAAGGAAGAACCTGTTGTCAACTTCAATGTCTTTTATTTGTATAGTATGCTTATCATCTCGCCGTCTATAAACAGGATATCCATTTGAGTCTACAGTAGTTTCACTCCTGAATTCTTTCGGATAAAAGATTTTACATTTTCCATCCTTCATACATGGGCTATTTCTGTTACACGGTCCACACGGACCATGAATCATAAACTTAGAAACAGCATCATACCCAATTGGATCCTTGTCCTTGTCAGGAATCTCTGCACATATAATCTGATCGATTTCATCAGTAGAGTGACACTTGTCAGATTCTTCAAGCCACACAATTATGTGTGCATGAGGTAAACCCCTTTTTTGGAATTCAATGGTATATGCAACTGCAAAAAGTGATAATAATGATTAAGATATGTAATTAATAAAGTAAATGTAACCAAATCTTAATCGGGTTATATTACCTGGAAAGTAAACTTATTGCTGAAGGCAAGTGAGTTGTACAATATTTAAGGGAAAGAAAAATTTATATATTAATCCAAAACCTACAGCTATTGTAAATTTTAAAATTATTCCTATTTGTGCAAGCACGTATATATTCCTATTTGTTCAAAGAAATTTAGAAACCATATTATAAAGTTCAAAACCACGTACTTTATTATTTTTCCCTTTGTAATACTTAGAAGTGCAAAAGAGGTGATAACCCTCACTTTCATAAATGTAAAAACTCAACTTAATGTTTCTTGCGGCAATAAGCAAGTAGAGAGTCATGGTTTAATGTTAGTCACTGGTATGAAAGCATGTTAGTTAAAAGAAAATTTTAGATAGTGCTCAGTAAACACAACCTGAGGTTTCAAGAATTCTGCACATCCTTTTGTTATTTGTTGTGTGTGTTAGTCATCAATATATGTAATTCATTAGTATTATTCATTCTAACTCTAAATGACATCATATATTGATTAGTTTATTTACATATTTAACTTATGTATAATAATTCTTTTATCTTGACTATCGAGTGTTGTAGTAACTCATACTTTTATCCATTTATGTCATGATTCAATGTACTCGGTTTGTAGTTCTAAACTATTTTATATGACTGGTTCATGTAAATTTAATTATTTTCTCCAAATATGAAAAACAAAAGTGATGACGCAATCAAAAAGTTGGGATAGAGGCACTTACATTTCATTATGTTATTAAATTTCTCACACGTCATTTTATTGTAATAAATCTAGTCAATTTGAGTGCGAGTGCCTAATTACATGAATGCATATACCCAAGTGTAATATATATCAACTAAATATATGGATACCTATGTGTTTTCCAAATATCTACCTGTAGGATCATTTACAAATTTGGTAACTATTTCTGTAGTTGTTTGGTTGCATCCAAATGAAGTTTATCTAAACCTGACCTGATCACTTAAAGAAAAACAAAAGATAAAACCCTGATCTGAGTTCTGATATATTGTATTGTAGTTTTATATTTCTTTAAACTGTATATGTAAATATATATACTTGTACGAAGATTGTAACGATATCCCGTTAGCTATTTGCTGTTTAAAGGGAAAGTTGAGCCCCGGTCCGGAGGCCAAACTATTATATCATTAAAAAATTACAATTCTCTATAAAAAAATTACAATTTTCTATAACATTTAACTAATTCATTTTCATCATTATTGTAAAATTTAAAAATCTAGCTAACCCTAATTAACTTATATATTATTGGTGTTGTTATAAGTAACCTAATTGATCTCAATGCAAGTACTATCAAGGTTCTCGTATTCATCACTTCATCTAAAAGTGTAGTCAATTAATTTAGGATTCTCATATTATGTAAATGGGTAAAAGGAGCTTTTCTATACAAACCTAATCCTAAAACATTTGTATAAATAAATAACATTTTGAAACATGCAAACACATAGCAATTGGAGTCTTATTAAGATAGAATTTGTTAAAGTAAATGATAAGACAGAATCAAAGTATGCGAGTAAGGGGAATCACCTCCGATTACTTTTCCAAGGACATGGTTATCCGTCAAATCTTCTAAAAGTAAGTCCAGCTTGATCTTAAAAACTCTAGCCAATACATCGGGTCTGTTAGACGGGATACTGTTTGGCACTTTATCGCAATAGCTCTTGATCTCAGGCCATTGTGGATTGCATGTAAACGTGATGAAAAAATCGGGGCTCCCAAATCTTCTACAAATAGCCATACAATCTTGGTAGTTTTGTTGCATGTAATGTGGACTACTTGTAAATGAGGCAGGTAAAACAATTCGTTTCCCAACCGTGGAAGCATCAGTATCGCCTCTATTAACAGAATCAACAACATTATTGTACAAATCAGATCTCAATACTGTCTGGTGTGTTAGGACCCATGTAAGCCTAGCATGTTCAATACATGCCTATGCATCTACGACAAATTGCAAGAATAATCGCCCCCCAGCAATTAAAGTATGGCCTTCTCTATCTCTGCATTGGAGCCTGTAACAATAGTATTGTCGAATACTTACCACATCTCTTTTATTTTCCGACTTAGCAGATATTCCCGCATGCAAGATACCAACTCTGTAACCATCTTCCCCGTATGGAAAAAGAAGCGGGTATTGAAGGGACATATAACACGGATGAAGTACTGAGATCCTCTGAAAAAGGCCAAATATAGGTTCTACGACTATATCCCTCTCATCCATTAGATTATCATTTGCAACCAAAGCTGCAAATTCATAGGCATTGGTTGGTACATTACTTTCTCGACCATCAGTATCCCGATTTGCAATTAAACGTAATCTTCCAGGAATAATTTCTGACTCCCTGAACCTATCCCGGACTTGCCGATAAATATCCACCAAAGCGTTATCCCGATGCAGCATTGAAGATAGTGTTTCCGTGATTTCACTATCAAGTGTTTCCTCACTATTCGGGAAATTCAAACGTGCCTGTAGCTGTTCCTGATTATCATACATATAAATTTGTGAAAAAACAACCTTTTTAGATTCTTGAGGAAACAAAGTTCCCATTTGATGATAGACTACACCATGCACGCGATAGACAAAAGGACCACCCCCGTTATTAATGCTTCTATCCATGTTAGCTCCAATAGAAGTAAATCCAAATGCATTGTTGAACAATCGTATGTTTTTTTGAAAAATTGCACTTTTATGATTTATTCCATCTAGTAATGATTTTAACTCAGGTGGAGTTTCTCTTAATAATGGCAAGCGAACCTTTCCACTACCGCAACACAAAGAAAACTTGTTTGATTTCAATTGTTGTTGCTTTCCTGTTTGTTCATACTTCCACATTAAAGCTCCACAGTCACAACAAATTTTATCAGCACAACCTATATCAAGTATTGTATTGCTCGATGCTGCAGCCAAAAAACATGAAAACATGACAAATAAAGACATAAAAACATTAGTATGTTAGGAGCATTCTAGAACATTAAAATAGCTTCAAAAATCTTAATTCATATTACCAAATTTCTCCTTATTTGGTTTTATTTTATTCCTCATCCTCTTACTCAATAATGGCAAAGCTGCAACCAGAATGAATAAGTTAATAAATAGTAGTTGAATAAACAGAACAAAAAACTTTAGCTAACCTGCAAACTTTTGAGGAATTCTAACAATTAATTTTGACGCATCATAATCCAATTTTGATCCCTCATTATCTACATAAACAAATTTAGGCATATATAAAATGACCTATCAAGAAGAATCGAATATGTTCAACATAGATAATTCCAAGGTAATACATCTAATATGTTTTCTAAACATAATAATGAATAAAACAATCCGGGAGATATACTATATGTGCAAATTTCAGTTATCAAAAGTACTAATTAGAATAAAGCTTCAAAATACCTTGTTTAAAATATAATATCATAGATTCAACAAAATAAACAATAATGAGCATACCATTTTGATACCATTGATGGCGTTTCCTCTTACGATGTTCTCTTTTCTCGGTTGTAGCTATATTTTGTGTAAAAAAATTATTATTGTCTTATATAATTTAAATTTCTCAACTCATAAATGAAAAAGTTTTTATCATGTGCTTTTTTTAAAAAAATGTTCCAATTACTAATTCAAATATTTAAAAAAGTATATCAAGTAAACGTCCTCAAAATAAACATACCAGTTTGGTATTGTATGCGTCGCCTCTTGTTACGTGTCTCTCTTTGTTCTTTTGTCTCAGCCTCAACTGTTTACCAAGAAATATCATGAATATACCAAAATATCCATGTTTTAACAATACTATGACAAATAAGGTGATGGGGATCAATAATTAGTTTAATATTAATATTTTCACATACACATACTCAACTAATAAAATAGATCAATATTTTAACGAAATACCTGTACCATGGTCTGGAAGGTTCTCCTTGGCCAATGCCTTCTTCTAAAAATGTAAACACTAAAAAGTTAGTACTGCATACATACAAAATTGTACATATATAATAGCAAAGTAAATTAGGATGCACTACCTAAACCATGTATTTTTCTCGACGTTTCTTGTTACTTTCATCCCTCTGTTCTTTAGTTTCCAAGATCTTTCTTTTTTGATACTTTGTTTTCGCAAGTGCCTTCTGCCTTTCAGCTTGTAAACAGGGAGCTATAATTGGAATAATGAAAAATAAGGTGAATCATGCGCAACATTTAAAAAACTGTAATAATCAAGTACATCGTAGATCAACACACCTGCAAGGGCACTGCTGTTAGTAACAATATTATTCACAAATTTGAACCTTTTATGATAAAAAAGATGTGAACAGATCAACATACCTGCAAGTTGGTCACAATTTCCAACATTTAGTGATGATATGGTCTGCTGGGTGGGTTCCCGACCTCCTTTAGAATAGAACAAACAGTTCAAATGAAATAGTTAAAGGACGTGTAATAAAGATGTTCATAAATTTCACTAACAACCAATAGGGCGTGGTTGTGAGTATGGATTGCTAAGTCACAACCCAATATTATTAAAAAACACCCAAAAAATCGAGGGAAATGTGACATATTAATAGAAATGGTAATTGTAAACCTATACAATGGTCCAAACGTTTCATTTCTGCACTCATTTTCTATTTCAATAAAAAAAATAAAGAAGTTAGTAATACACAAACACATTATACATTTTTATTTTTTTTAAAAAAAACCTTGGCAAGTAATACCTGTTCTTTATATTTTTCTCGACATTTTTTGTTGCGATGATCTCGTTTGTCATCACTTTCTAATTCTTTTTCCTTACGATATTTTTCTTGCGCACATGTTCTTTGAGCGTCGGATCTTACAGTCATAACTACATGGAAAGACTTACATTCATTTAAACCAAATTGTTTACATATAATTTTTTAAATTTATGACAATAAATTGAGCAAAATAATTGTGTTGGCATTTAAATTTGTGGGTGCAATGAACGTACGCAAGTTGTGGTTCAAATTTGACGAAGAATATATGCGAGGTTATGGAAATGCATAGCATCATAATTGAAATCAGTACAAAAGATAATTACTAAAAATTTACATCTTACAAACATAGTTTCTTCTTTTATTATTATTTGTGAATTCTTTTTGCAGGCTGGTTAGACGTTGTATAGTAGTTTTTTTAAGCTAATTATCCAAAGTGGGTAGTAAACACAATTACGCTACATACATATACATATATACACACACACACACATATTGCATACCAAAGCTACATCCATACTGATTTCCAAAGCCTTTAAAATTATATACATCAGTTTTATGCCTGGTAGTTTTAGTAACTATTTTGATGTATCATCTTAGAGAAGTTGAAGTAACATCAGCACGATTATAAAAAGAAGAGGTGTACAGATTAATAATCAATAAGTTAACATAATCAATTTTTTTCTACATGAAATCAACCGTATAACACATATTATTCACAAATTTGAACCTTTTATGATAAGAAAGTTGAGAACAGATCAACATATACCTGCAAGTTGGTCACAATTTCTAAAATCTAGTGATGGTATGGTTTGTTGGGTGGGTTCCTGGCCTCCTTTAAAATACAACAAATAGTTCAAATAATATAGTTAAGGGACATGTAATAAAGATGTTCATATATTGGAAATGTATTATTTCACCAATAACCAATGGTGGTATGGTTGTGAGTATGGATTGCTAGGTCACAACTCAATATTATTAAAAAAAACATCCAAAAAATCGAGGGAAGTGTGACAAATTAATAAAAATGGTAATTGTAAACCTATAAAGTGGTTCAAGCGTTCCCTTTCTGCATTCATTTTCTATTTCAATGAAAAATAAAAGAGGTTAGTAATACATAAACTCAATGTACATTTTTCTTTTTAAAAAAAAACCTTGGCATGTAATACCCGTTCTTTGTATTTTTCTCGACGTTTTTTGTTGCGCTGATCTCGTTCCTCTTTGCTTTCAGATTCCTTTTTCCTACGGTATTTTTCTTGCGCACATGTTCTTTGAGCGTCAGATCTTACAGTCATAACTACATGGAAAGAGTTATATTTATCAAAACCAAATTGTTTACATACAATTTTTCTTATGACTAAAAATTGAGCAAAATAATTGTGTTGCATTTAAATTTGTAGGTGCAATGAGCGTATGTGAGGTCATAGAAATGCATGCCGTGTCTAGATTAAAATTAATAGAAAAGATTATAAAAAAATTTAAAGAATTTACTCTTACAAACATAATTTTTTTTAATAATTAAAACAACATTAGACATATATACCTGGCTCAGGTTGTGGTTCAAATTTGACAACGAATATATGCGAGGTCATGGAATGCATGCTGTCTATATTAAAATCGGTACAAAAGATTGTAAAAAAATCTAAACAATTTACTCTTACAAACATAGTTTTTTTTTAATAATCTAAACAACATTAGACATATACACCTGGTGCAGGTTATGGTTCTAATTTGCCAACGAATATATGAGAGGCCATGGAAATGCACACTATTACAATTAAAACCAGTATAAAAGATTGTAAAAATTTCTAACAATTTACTCTTACAAACACAGTTTCTTGTTCTACTATTCTTTATGAATTCTTCTTCGCACATCTAGTGCATTTGGTCATGAGTATATCAAAAAAATAAAACATAATGGCAGACCTATAATTTAATAGAACACTTGAGTGCAATCATAATCTATTAGCTAGTATTATACGGTTTATCCTAGATGTATGTATATTTCTATATGTTGTTCATATTTCTGTCTCTGCCTTGCAATATTTAAGAAGGTAACTCTTAATGGCTTGTAGGCTGGTTAGACGTTGTATTAGTTTTTTTAAGCTAGTTATCCAAAGTGAAAGCCTTTAAAATTGATAATCTAGTATCCTCCTAAACTAAAATGAAATGTTTCAGGACACAATAATCAACTTGACACGTGCTATTTTACAAAGGAAAGATAGGAATACCGGTATGTAATCCTGATTCCACTATAAGTTCTGGTGCTTCTGGTATTGGGTCTCCCTCATTTCCGTGACCTGTATAGAAAGGTGATCACGTTGATAAATATATTGCATTTATGCAATGTCAAAATTTTAGTCAGCACAAAAGATTATAAAAAGTTCTAAAAATATACATTACAAACATAGTTTTTTATTACAGTTCTTCTCCACACATTTAGTGCATCTGGTCTTCAGTCTATAAGCTAAGAATGTGTGTATTTCAACTTAGTCCTATATGTATGTATATTTTTATCTGTTGGTCATACTTCTGTCTCGGCCTTGCAATATTTAAGAAGGTAACTCTCGATATAATTACGCTTCATAGCCATGTCTATAATTTTTGCTGTGCCAAAGATACATCCACACTGCCATGCAAAAGCAACTTTCAAATTGATAACTTAGTTTCCTCCCGAAATAAAATGTTTCAGGATACAATAATCAAGTACTAGAGAAAGATGACACGACACGTGCTATTTTAAAAATAGAAAGACAGAAGTATCAGTCCATAGTCCTGATTTCAGAATCATGAGATTGTTCATCTAATTTTTGGTGGTCCTCGCTACTTTCAAAACCCGACATATTTTCACTCACGCCAATATCTTATATTTAATGAAATTTCTCAGAATCACCGTTCATAACTCCCACAAAAGGTGTAACTTAATCAAATAGAAAGGAACTAAACATCAACAAATTAAGATAATCGGTTATGAATCTTTGGATTTCTTTGCAGGGGATTTACGGTTGTTTTAGGGCTATCATAGAAACACACGATTGACATCGTGAAAAAACAAAAATAAAATAAGGGGAAAAAATATTAAAAAGTTAAAAAGATAGGATTTTTAAACATCTCAGGAAAGGTACCTAAGACGTATCTTAGGTTCCCTTTTATCTTGGTATAATAATATAAATATTTAATTTATTATATTGTTGGCGGGATCTGAACCTTAAAATCTTGATTGTATATATTTTTTGCCCGCTAAAGGTACATCCATAGTGCCATGCAAAAGCTACTCAAAAATGGATAATTTAGTATCCCCCTGAACTAAAATGTTCCAAGACACAATAATCAACTACCAGAGAAAAATGACACATGCTATTTTAAAAAAGGAAACACGGGAGTACCAATCCATAGCCCTGATTCCATTAAAGTCGTTGGTGTCTCCAGTAACGGGTCTCCCTCAAATCTATTACCTGCATATAAAGGCCAACAATTTGATAAACAAAATGCAATATTTCCAGATTTACCCATATCATATGCATATGAAAGTCATGCTTTTGACAAGTCAAATATTTTTAAAGGGCCGTCAAGGATCTGGAAGAAACCTTGTCATTACTTTTATCTGTGCCCAGAGCACTTGAACTGTTACAAATAATGTTTTTTTTACAAAAACAAAAGACAGAGAATACCAGTCCATAGTCTTGACTCCACCATAAATGTTGGTGCTTCTGGTAATAAGTCTCCCTCAAAGCCATGCCCTTTACACAAAGATCAACCTTTGATTAATATTATGCATTCATTTAATGTTAACCTTGATCTACCATGTACTTTATGCTATTGTAAAAAAGGATAGCTGAAACTACCGGTCCACAGTCTCGACTCCTGCAAAGGTGCTTGTGGGTGTTCCCCGAAATCATCATCTGCAAACAAAGGTCAACACTTTCATAAACATAATGTATCGTGAAATTTCAACCTCGATCTGCCCAGTGCTAAACACATTTCAAAAACCTTATCCTAAAAATTGAATAACTAACAAAATTAATCATTAGTTTTAGTGACAAACACAAACTACCAGTACACAATCCTAACTCCCTTAAAGGTATTTTTGAAACTGGGTCTTCCTCGAAGCCGTGACCTGTGCACAAAGGCCCACACTTTAGTAAATATAAATTATTTGCGCGATGTTAACCTTGATCTCTTAAGTACTCAAGTTACTGCAAAAGAGGAAAGGTAGATCTACCAGTCCACAGTCCTGACTTCTCTAAAGCTGTTTCTGGTATTGGGTCTACCTCGAAGCCATGATCTGCAAACAATGGCCAATACGTTCATAAATATAACGTATTTGTGAAATTATAACTTTGACCTGTCAAGGCTTAAAACACAATTCAAAAACCTTATCCTAAAAAATGAATAACTAATACAATCTAAAGAGGCTAATCATTAGTTTTAATGTGTAACAAAAATAAAAATCAACAAATACAAACCAGAGCGTAGTTTTCTTCCGTTGTAGTATTCGCGCATTTGTGCATCACGTTTTATCCTAAGCTTGCCAGCCATAATTTCTGACAAAGTTTTCTGTGGAACAATCTACAATAAATTTGTAAAACATTTTGAGGTTATTATTTAAGATGAGCAACAATTTAAATTATCTCATAAGAAACCCTCATCTTCTAAAACCTGGTCCTCGTATATTTCCTGCAGTTTCCTGTTCCTCTCTAGGTATTTTTCCCAACGTTCCTCATCACCAAGAATTCGTTGCTTACCGGCTTCGGGTTCAAAATCACTCATTTCATTACTTGGACTCTTCATCATGGAGTAAATTACTGTCAAGTAAGGACAATATGATCATTACTTGGACTCTTCATCATGGAGTAAATTACTGTCAAGTAAGAAAAATATGAAAACTTGGCTGCATAGATAAATTTGATAGCAACGTAGAAAAGTGCATAGATAAATATGAAAGAAGCTTACCTTAAAGGGATCATTTTTTGGAACACAGTGCTTATTCAAACTTTCTGACACACCCTGACATCTCCAAGGTAAACACGGGGAAAGAACATTAAGACTCTAGAATAGATATCTCAATATACATTATACATTACCAAGAGAATAGTTTGTTTAGTGCAATTTTGAGAGAGAGCAAAAACACATTGTAGTGCACATTATTCAGTTAATTGTAAAGGTACTTCACACTAGTACGTGTCATGTTATAACTTGGATGATTAAGTAATTGTCGTCATGTTAATGACATACAATACTGTAGCGGGTCAAAATTGAATAAGCGGCTTCTCTTCACAAATTCAACGGTGAACTGTCTAAAACTCGGAATAAGGAAGACATATCATAATAAAGTAAAATTAGGTGTAATTGCTGAGACTCAACCTGAAATCGGAGTACACATACATACATCACCAAATACAGATGGAATAAATCCAGGTTAGTAGATTAACCTATTTTATTAACCCCGAATTCGGTGGAGAAACCCAACCCCGAATTCGCTGGAGAAACCCAAAGATTATTGCAACTGACCAAGGACGAAGAATCGACGAAGCTGGTGCGGATGGAGCGGCGCAAGTGAATTGAGCAGAATGAATTGGAGAGAACAGAGTGAAATGCAGAGTCTTTGAGAACAGACTGAATTGCACAGTCCGTATTGGCCGTCTCCAAAGAGGATTTAATTATAATATAATATTTATAAAATATAATATTATTTAGCAAAAACGATAAAATCATTTAATCAAATTACAAATTATACCTATGTTTAGCTATTATAGTTTAGTATATATTTGTATATATATGGTCAGGTTATTTAATTATAAAAATATCAATCATGTATCTTAAGTAATATATATATAGTGCGTGTATAACTTTTATAAACTTTAAACCCACAAATTTAAGTATTTCAGTCCTTCCAAGATGTTGATATGCCAAACTCCTTACTGTTCAAAACTTATATAACCCTTCTTTCCTGTTCAAAACATATATAACTCCTTTTTCAGCATGTAGAAATCGAGAATAAAACTTCACTCATTTCAATCTATACATTTATGGAAAAAAAAAAAAAACAGACATTTTCTTGCAAAATTTATTACCACATTTAATGCATTCAATTTATGTACTCCCCGTTTTAAAATATTTGTTCAGTTTTGGCTTTTCAAATTAAATCGATCGAACTTTGGCTACATATTATAAATTTATTTTTTTATAATTTTAAAAAACTAAAAAAATCTAAAGAGGATCATATATATTTTATTAATATAATTTTTAAACTTTTTCTCAATTATATAATATATGAAATTTCAATCAAATTTTGATTAATTTGACTTGAAAAAAGTTAATGTGGACAAATATTTTGGAACGGAGGAAGTAAAATATTTTTGATAAGGAAAGTCAACAAAACCCAATATAATAATATAT
>PHNY01272282.1:1476-12365 GCA_003724115.2 Anethum foeniculum | reverse complement strand
GTTCTGCACTTTGTAAGGGTTTATCAGTTACAAACAGATCGGAGATTATCAACACAAAAAACAGTTGCTATTTATCGTTAATTATATTCAGGGAATTGAATATTAGTAGTGGTTTGTCACACAGATATGATGAAGATATTCATGGGTTACATGGAATTAGTTCTTGCCAAGTGCATGGCTCCCATTCAAATCAAGAACTAAAAACAGAAGATCTTCCGCAGAACCTTATTTCTATTCACGGACTAGAAATTCTTTCCACGAATACGTTTGATTTTTATTTTTCTCTTGAAGTGTTAAAAAAAAATGAAGTTCCCTAATACAAACTGTACTGCAGGTGTAGTTTAAAAGGTTCTGAACTAAAAACATGTCGCTTATTCTGCTGGCTTAGGACAACCAAGGCTTTATGGTTCCTTTCTTGTTTTATTCTTACTTTCTGAGTATGTAATATGTAAAGCATGCAGATATTAGAAAAAAATGAAACAGATGTCACAGGAATAACCACTATTTGCAGAAAGTCAGCAACAGCTCCGGTGCTCCACAATGGGAGGACAAAAGCGTTTGAGAGCCCACATTAGCACTTATAGAGTTATAGTGATGAGAGAGACAATGCAGGGGCGTATCTCCATTCTCCTTTGTATACCTTCTCGTTATTATCCGCAATGGAAAATGTTAAAAATCTCAGAAATTGTTCTAAAAATTGTCCTGGATGATGTGCCAATAACTTTTTTAATAATAGGAGACCCAGCGTATAATATACACATGTGTCCACAAATCAAAACCTGTTATTTATTCTACACTCATTTGGGAAACGTTTTATAAATTTTTTTTGGGAAACTAGCACTACCCATTTTTATCCACTTATCTAGAATCGTACATTAGACCCTCCAGAGCAAACATAGGAGGATTTATACTCCAATATTCTTGTACATCTGAAACAAAATGTGTCGCTCGCGCTAATAAATAAGCTACTCCACTCGCAGATCGACTAACACACTTAACTAGCACAGTCTCAAATTGCTTACAATACTCAAGACAATCAAGAAATAAAATCTATCTTGAACTTCTCCACAAGCCTCTGCAAGCTGATGTGCATATGTTTCAAAGATGCATTTCTTAAAAACTAAGGCCCTGTTTGGATTGGGGGTTGGAAAGGGGAGGGTTGGGTTGGGTTAGGTCGGGTTAGGCTGGGCTGGGCTGAGTTGGGTTGAACTGAACCCTTACCTTATTTGGATGTAAGGGTTGTGTAAGGAGGGGTTCAACCCCTACCCTATTTGGATAGAGGTTTGAGATTGAGTGGTTAAATAATATTTAAAATATATCTTTTTCTTAAAGATGAATTTTTTAATTTACATCATTTTTTTAATTTATAACCTTAGAAACTAAAATATTTTAAAAAATAAGAAAAAAATGAAATTTCAAAAAAAAAGTTGAAATTTTAATTTAAACGAATATTAAAATTGAAATAATTTGACTCAAATTTTAAATATCATCGAAAAATCAAAAAAGCTATTTTCAATCAAATTCGTGCAAATATAAAAAATCTATTAAATTTGATTAAAATAAGAAAATAAGAAAACTGAGTAGTTTAATGAGATACATGCAACTCAACATTCCCCACTATCATATCTTAAATATTAATTCTTTCTCGTATTGAAAAAGTGAAAAATTTGATAAAAGAGAGAAAAATAAGGACAATCGTAAAATAAAATGAGAAATGAAAATTAGTACCAAAATTGAATACATGTATTGACTGGCACTACTAAAAAGAAGCTTTACTCAATTGACATCTATCTAATTATACAAAAGCGGAGGGGAGAAAAATGACTTTAAATTCTATCTCAAGAATCTCAAACACACATACACTTCTTCTTGAAGATGAATACTTATACGTTACATCTGCATGCAAGTCAACATTCAATACACATTAGCACTTGTGATACAAGCTTGGAAAAAAAGGCCTTAACAAAAGAGCTAGACTATCACATGAAATTCATAATGAATGAGTATGTCCTGCTATTATCCATAATCTTTCTTCCAATCACCTTATGTTCAACAACTTTCCTATCTTCATAACTGATTAAAACCTGAAGAAAATATACTTGATTGAATACTTAAAATTCAATATTAAACGTCTAAAATGTAAAACCCTGCCTGATGGAACTTACATTATACTGGTAAAAAATCTCATGCGGAGAGTTGACAGAAACTTTAAAGTGGTTCGCTTCCAATTTTTATACTCGTTCAGCTTTCACTCCACCTGAAATATCTGATGATCCACCTACATACAAAACTAAGAATATAAAACAAGAATGTTATGTACTCTGGAATATATGAAACTAAGTCAGGTAAGGAAAAGGCTAATAATCAAATATAAAGTATGAGCAGACCTATAATTATATTCAAGAATTTTAGAAGGCTAAGAACCAAAATGAGAGAGAGTAGATATATAAACAGACTTCTTTAAGCCTAACTATTTTTCCCTGGATAAAAGACCTTTCTAATTTTGAGTAATTGTCTCATTATGAATCAGTTCGACTATCACTTGAAATTAACATTGATTATTACCTATATATTAATAAATTAGTAAACATGGAGTTGAATATCTGAAACTCCCCTGCTAAACTTAACATGCCAATGAATATATGTATGGAGTCACTAAACTATACATTGAGCTTCGCAATCTATAATTATAGCATCTGACTATGGAATCCAGAAACAAATCGATATCAGGAAAGAACCATAAATCAGGGTGAAAAGAAGCAAGAACATTGCAATTTCATGCCAGCAAAGTCCAACTTGAGTATCCCCTACACCATTATGCTTATTCATTGCTCGACAGACATTTTCAAATGTGCCATAGCACTATAGCCAAACATAATATTCAACTTGATGAATAAAACATGATTGACTAAACGGGAACATAACTGCTAATAACAAAAAGACATATACCATTGACGTTCAAAAGAAAGAGTTGAGGAAATCTGAATGCATACCTGAACCAAGAAAACATCCAATGCAAGAACAGGAATGCTGCTCCCTGGAGAGACACCCTGATAAAATGGATTGGCTGAGGTAGTCAGGGCCTTGGCAACCAAAAAACCTAACGTGGCTTCAATCTGTATAATTGGTTGAGGTAGTTCAATTATGAGATGGTCAATTAAATATAGATATCAACTTGGAGACAATTAACAACCTCAGGTTTTAAGTAATTAAATAAAGAATATCTAAGTGTACCGGGACAAAATTTTGTCAAGTACTTCAATATGTATAATAGGAAAATGTTAAAACTTTAATAAGAATTTCGTAATGTAAAGTTGAAGTCTATTTTCAGTATAAGGTAACATAGTGAGATGGTGATATAGAAATGACATAACAGAGTAGAAATTCATACATTGACACGAGTCATCATGAAAGTAAAGATCTATCACCTCACAGGACAATCATAATACATAATGTATAAAAAGGTCATCTGAGAATATAAAAGATCACTATCTTACTATAATAGAAGTGCATTTTCAAAAAGTATACATGCCATAAGGAGCTTCAGACGGAGATCTATCTTGCAGTGGATTTTGACACAAGTGGAAGAAGGCTAGTTTTTGCAGGGCAATATCTAAACCTTATGCGTAAAGATGAGATGATTTAAAACAAAGCAGAGACCTAACGATGAGATGAGTTAAAACAATGCAGAGAACTCAGGGAATGAGTCATCACCAAGTCAATGAAGAGCCGTGAAAGAGCTAAATTCAGTTCAATAGCTAAAAGAGAGTGAAACAAAGCCGTAATCTCTTTTTTGGTATTAATATCAGTTCTATAACTACATATCTACAATTTATTCCACTTCTATCATATAGGGTTATTATCATGAGTAGATATGTTCATGATAAAGAGGCAAAATTAATTGAATTGTCATATACACAAGTACAATATGACAATTTTGCCTGATTTTGTCAATCTGTCAGTTCTCCGGTTCAAACAAGGGCTTTACCCATACCCATATGCTTATACAAAGAAAGACGGACTGGTGCACGTTGTAAAGTAAACATTAACAACCTCCAAGTGGGATTACGGTAATGCTAAAAAATAGAGTAAATTCATATACATAAAACCACAAAATTGTACATTTCAAACATATACAACAATCAATCAAACAAATTCACATATACTAAATAAAATGAGTGAATAAGCTGAAAAGATAAATAGATATAGGAGAGAGAGAGAGAGAGAGAGAGAGAAAGAGATGATTACAGTGCGAGGAGTGCGAGGAGGTGGTTCATGATAAAACGGCAAAATTAATTGAATTGTCATATACACAAGTATACAAACGCCTAATTGGGACTGAAACTCATACACAGAGGGCGAGAAAGAGATATTGAGAGAGAGACCGAGAGAGAGGGAGAGAGAGATCGAGAGAGAGAAAGGTGAGAGAGATTAGGGGGAGAGAGAGACCAAAAGAGAGGGAGAGAGAGAGATCGGGAGAGAGAAAGGTGAGAGAGATTAGGGGGAGAGGGAGAGAGAGTAACTTGGATGTTCACGTCGGAGAGCAAGAGGAGAGAACCGAGAGTGATCGAGTGGAAAAATAAATGAAGCTAACACCCCGATTTGGGGTGTTGGAAATGACGATTTTTTTAAAAAGATATCAACCCCTCCTCAACTCCCCTCAGCCCAACCCTCTTAAAAAAATATTTTCCCAAACATGGTTCTCCAAGACCTACCCTAACCCAGCCCAACCCAGCCCAACCCAGCCCAACCCAACCCCTAAACCAAACTGGCCCTAAGCCTTTCACCCAAATTAAGGCCTCTTTCAAACTCAATGCCTCCGCTTCTCTAACTGATACAACGCTCTTATCTGCATGCTTCTAGCTCGCACAAAAGCACCTTGCTCGTCCCTATAACCGCCCCACTCAAATACAATTCACCTCTTCAAAACGTACTACATTAATATTTATTTTGACCCACCCAGTAGAAGGACTCCTCCATTGCGAGCTCCCATTTTTAAACCTGGTTTACATTTGATTCCTTTCTGTTGAGCTTTCTTCCAGTCACTCAAAAGATTCGTTGCTGCAGCTTATACTCCAAAGGCTGGCATATTCACTTTATTCCACATCCACTTAATCCTACGGTTCCAGATATTCCAACTAATCAGCACTACTACAATTACCTGTTCTTTCATCCCTTTCTAAAAAACTTGCTTAAACACATCAAAAGCCTTATCACTATGCATAACTTGAACCAAATCATGTAGACCACTTGCTATCCAGACAGATCTTGCAAAAGTACATTTAAATAACACATGTATTTCATCCTCATTATCAACACGACATCAAGGACATTTTATATCAATTTGCACATTTTTAGTAAGCAATGCTATTGCTGTTGGGAGGCATGAACTACATACCCGCCATAAGAAATTTTTCACTTTCCCTGGCAACTTAATTGCCCACACTTTCCTCCAGAAACTAGAACGAGTTGCTACAAAGTACAAACTCTTCCTGAAGCTTAAGATAACAGCTATTCACAGTGAATGTCCCTTTATCATCGAGTAGCCAAAACTAAGAATCTTGTTTATCCATTATAGGCAGTGAAACTCTATGAATCAATTCCACATCCTTCTCATTGCATATGTCATTCAACACTTCATCATCCCATTTATGTTCTAGATCCTTCTCTACTGCCAGAAGGGTTGTCGTAATTTATGAACTACTTGTTAGATTATTCTATGGAGTACCAAAATTTTGTACCAAAATTTGTCCCAAATAACACATGGCGATATATAATTCGTGGGCGCATATATATGCACTATGGGCCCATTATTTAATAAAAGTTATCACTAATCCACTCTTGCCATGTGTAATTTGGTACAAATTTTGAGACAAATTTTTGGTACCTCTATCATTTCTCTTATTTTATTAATAATTTACAATTTATGAGCTTACAAATTAATTATAATTATATTTAATGTTTATTATATATTTGGACTAATTATGTGGTCTAAAATAAAGGGTCCAATAACATCTTATTTGGTATGGCCTTTGTAATGTGTAATACCCAATAGTAATCTGATTAGAGTTAATGAGGTCTAATTAGACTATTATATAAATAACATAATAGGGTTTTGGTCCCCAAGACTATTCACAACCTCTACTCCTCTATTCCCATAAGCACGAGCGAGATACGACTAGAGGCGAATCAAGTCTGTGGAAGATCAAGTCCCAAAATCAGTACACATATCTACAGACATGGAATCAGGTTCGCTTCCGTATTACAGTTTATTATGTAACCTTGATAATATCGCATATGATGATCCTGATTATATACTTAGATCTAACACTACTATCATCAAATTACTCACCACAATATGCTCAAGTTCAGAAAGCATAGTGGTCGCAAAGGAAATCATTTTCTGGATATAGTAGCCACGGAACCTTCCACACCTTAGTGCTTTCTCCATTCCCTATCCTCTTCCTACACCCCTATTTTAAAACATCCTGAGCAGCTAGTATACCACGCCACATATAGCTTGGGTTATTACCAATTTTAGCGTCCAGAAAATATGTATCTGGATAATAACGCGCCACCCTTGTTTAGCCAGCATTGCTAGATTAAATTTACTAAGCTATCTAAACCTCATACCGACGCTTTCTTTGTTCATATACAACCTCTCCCACGACATTCATCATATACCTCTATTACTACCCCCACTTTCCTACCAAAAACCATTCATTTGCCTCTGGATTCCATCACTTACCTCTGCTGGAAACAAAAATAAGTTCAACCAAAAATTTGAAATCGATTGAGATGTTTTCTTCAAAAGAGTAATTTTACCAGCATTCGATATAGACTTGTTCCTCCAACCCTGCCTCTTTTGACCAATTCGATCTTTAAGAAATTTAAAACCTTCCTCTTATTCCTCCCCACACTCATAGGCACACCCAAATATTTTCCTGATTTATTGACTTCCTTCACTCCAAGAATCGTACAAACCTGAGATCTGTTAACCTCAGTAATATTCGGACTAAAAATCACACTTGACTTATTAAAATTAATAGCCTGCCCAGATAAGCCTTCATACCTTTGTATTATGTTCTTCATCGTTTGCACTTCTGCCTCCGTAGCTCGAAAAAAGAAGTAACAATCATCTGTAAACAATAAATGTGAAACTGCTGGTCATCTTCTAGCAATTACACATCCATGTAATAACCCAGCCTCCTCATTTCTTCTAATAAACGATCTCAAACCCTCAGCACATAGGATATATAAGTACGGGGATATATGATCCTCTTGTCTGATTCCTTCTTTCTGGTTTCACTTCACCAAACACCACTCCATTCTGTAGAAAACTATATGTAACAGTCCGCACACATGTCATGATTCTAGTAATTCATGTTTGATTAAAACCAAACTTCTCCAGCATACTTTTAATAAAAGGCCACTCGAGTTGATCATAGGCCTTAACAACATCAATTTTCAAGCCTGCAACTCCATTTTTACCATGTCTACGCCGTTGAATATAATTATTAATCTTAAAAGCTATTAAGGCGTTATTATTAAGCAAATGGCCTTCCACAAATGCACTCTGCTTATTTGAAATCAGAACTAGTAAACATTCTCGAATCCTATTCGACATTACCTTCGATAATATTCTCATTATCACATTACATAAGACTATAGGCCTCAAGTCTGTCTTCGTTTAGGTTGCTTCACTTTTGGGATCAAACACACTAACATACGGTTAACATTCTCCAGAAGTTCTTCCGCCTCCAAAAATGTTTTACAAAAGATTGTCACATCCCTTTCAACCACACTCCAGTATGTTTGAAAAAACGGTGGATTCAGCCTATCCACCCTGGTGACTTCTCCGGATGCATTGAGAAACAACTACCTTTACCTCCTCCTTCGTAATTGGCATACCCAGATGAAAATTCCGCTCCTCTTTGAGTTATTGAGTCTTGTCCCATTCTGTTAAAGGACCAACTATTGTTGATGTTTTGAACAAACTGAAAAGTAATTCATAATAATTTTCTGCATCTCGTCCCCATTTTCTATCCACTCATCATTTGCATCCATCAAACCATGTATTTAATTATTTCTTTTCCTCCCCGATGCAAAACTATGGAAAAATCGGGTATTCTGATCATCCTCTCCCAGATGAAAAATCTGCTCCTCTTTGAGTTATTGAGTCTTGTCCCATTATGTTAAATGACCAGCTATTATTGATGTTGTGAACAAACTGAGAAGTAATCCACAATAATTTTCTGCACCTCGTCCCCATTTTCTATCCACTTATCATTTGCATCCATTAAACCATGTATTTAATTATCTCTTTTCCTCCTCGATGCAAAATTATGGAAAAATCGGGTATTCTGATCATCCTCTCTCAACCAGAATTGTTTTGCCCGTTATTGCCTGTAAATCACCTGTTGCTATGATACATTTTAAAACTCATTCCTCAACTCATTATACCTCCTGACTCCATCAATATCCCTTCTTGATCTATATTTCCGTAATTCAAATCTAAAGTGTTTTATTTTCGTGTGCATTTCTTTAACTTTTACTCCCCACTCCTCTAACTTCAAACAACAATATTGGATTCTCTTTATAATGTCCCTTGCCTCATCAACATTCTAGCTATTTTAAATCAAATTAAAGCAATCTGATTCCCTAATCTAAATATTTCAAACGGAAACCTCTTCTTCTTTGAAACATATTATATTATATTTAATTGAAGAAACAGTGGTAAGTGATCCGAAGTAGACATATCCAATACTTTAACTTCAGATTATGAAAATAGGTTCCTCCACCCTCGGTTTGCTAGCCCTCTATCAAGTCTTTCTTGCACCCATGTTTTACTTCCCTTCGATTTCTCCGAGGTGAATTCGTTTCCTATAAAACCCAAATCAATCAAACCACAATCATTCACAGTCTCCGTAAACCCCTCTAGTAGACATCTCAAAAGTACTTTCCCCCCAGATTTTTCATTAATAAACATCATATCATTAAAATCTCTTATTATACACCATGGTAAACTTGACTGATTATATAAACTACGTATCAAATCCCAAGATTCTAAACGCCTAATCCTCTCTGAACACCCATAATATCCAGTATACCTTCATCTACCCATATGTTCACATGATACTTCAAAATCGATATAATGGTTGCAGCTTCCTTTAATTTCTATACTCCTTCATTTTTTTCATAAGAGAGCAAGACCACCTCCATGCCCAATACCATTAACCACAAAATAATCAGCAAAATGAAGCAATTTACAGATAAGATCTACTTTATTCTTTTGAACTAAAATCTCTGATAAAAAAATTAAACTTGTCCTAAATGAATTACGATCTCCTTTAGAAACCTGATTGTCCGTAGGTTGGCCAGCCCACGACAAGTCCACACCAGTAAACTCATAATTCTAGGCGGGCCTGGTTTTCATAGCTCGCGAGCTGCACATTTTTTGAATTCCTATTATCATGTGTACTAGTTATTTCCCGCTCATCTATTAGTATATGTATAGACCCATTTCTGTATCCACGCATCTCCGTTTTGGGTCTATAACAAAACTTTCTCTCACATTTATTTCCCTCTCATTTTCATTCAAATTTAAACTATCCTTATCCCCTTCATTGCTCCCTTGTTTTCACGTTGTGATCGTAACTGTTTCTTCATCTCCATTAATCTAGCATATTTTACTATCATTCTCCGTAAAATTCTCCATCCCCGCCACAGTTTTTCCATTTTTCGACGACCCAGCTCCACCTCTATATCCCGATTTATCACCACCCCCTTCCACATTCCTCAACTACCTCACTTTGGTATTAATCTTTTCGGTACGATTTTATGCTCTAAGTCATGTACCATAAGCACGTTCGATTTCTTTAGTTGGATTTGCATAAACCACACTGCAATCTCTATATGTATGCCCCAATATGCCACATAAAAACAAAATGTACTAAGCCTTTCATACTTAAAATTAACCCAACTCCAATCTCTTCCTTCCCTTTTAATCTTAATCTTTCTCTTTAATGGCTTGAGGATATTCATCGTAACTCTAATACGGGCATATGATTTTCATATACCGTTAAAATTTACGGGTTTTGCTTGAACAAAACTTCTTATAAAATTACCCACACTTTTCAATATATTCTTTGAGACAAAACCCCTCGGGAGGTCATAAATATGAACCCAGATGTCCATATCATTTAGTTGCACTTCATCTAGATTTTCCTTTCCCGATATCCTATGATACACCAATGCGTTTTGTTCAAATGACCACGGTCCACCCTCCAACACCTTCTGTAAATCCATGACATGATAGAAAAAACAAGAATCTATATCCCCCAACTTATAAATCTCTTTGGTCTCCATGAAGCTGCCATGACATTCTGCATCGCACTAAAATTAATATTTTTTTCAGTAAGGAATCTTCCTATTAGCTCAAAACTTTCCTTACTTTCTTGGACCTCTTCGACTCCAATAATGACTATGCTTCATCTTCATCTACTATTGGTAGTTTCGAATATAGATCTTCTGCACTTGGTTTTGAATAATCCATTGATAAAAGAAATGTAGATGGAACTTGTCACATGAACAAGACAGAGAACTCTCAGTAAGAGAATCTAATTTCAACTTTATAAGTTCCTTGATAATTTATTCATAACAATATGATTTACAACATCTATTATCTATTATATATAATAGAGCAATTAGGGTTGATTTAGACAATTTATTCATTTAAAATTATTGAATTACCCCTTATAAATACATATTAATAAATGTCAAATTTAATATTTTCTAGGATTTTTTTTGTGTAGCATGTAATAATATTTTCTTATTATCTGTTTATTAATAAAACTATGTAATATCTCAAGTATATCTAATATAAGTTG
>PHNY01272165.1:435-33884 GCA_003724115.2 Anethum foeniculum | reverse complement strand
AAAATAAGATTTGATTTTCAATTCTTATAATAAATATGAAATTTTGAAATTTTTTTAAAAAATATGAAATTTTGAAAAAAAATAAGTTACTTATAAGTTAAAAGTCATTTTGCCAAACGGGCCTAATATTGAAAAAATATTTGGGATAGCTGGCATATTTTCCTCCCAAAAAAAGTCATCTACCAATTCATCAATGCATATTTTACCAAGGATACTCTATATCTTTTGGAATAAATGATACTCTTGAAAGTATTGAGAAGGATACAAATGATACACCTAAAGGTATATTGACAATTGAAAAGAATAAAAACACAAGGGAGTGCTGTGCATATTTATTAGGCAAACTGCAGTTGTTGACATTCCTCTCTGTGGATTCAAGATGGTGCAGCCTGAAGAAGCACAAAAAGAAGCAGTGTACGACCCAAGGCAGAAGGTCCACATCAGCGTCCGAGTGGGCGAAGAAGAAGTGGACGACAACATCACGCCACCATTTTCTTGGCGCAAACTCTGGCTATTCACAGGACCTGGTTTACTCATGAGCATTGGATTTTTGGATCCTGGTAATGTTGAAGGTAATCTTCAAGCCGGCGCAATTGCAGGCTACTCACTCTTGTGGTTGCTTTTATGGGCAACTGTTATGGGCCTCTTGGTTCAGTTACTTTCGGCTCGAGTTGGGGTGGCAACTGGACGTCATTTAGCTGAGCTTTGCAGAGAAGAGTACCCGACTTGGGCGGGGAGGTTGTTGTGGCTCATGATTGAGCTGGCACTTATCGGGGCTGATATACAAGAGGTTGTTGGTAGTGCTATTGCTATCAAGATTCTTAGTAATGGCGCTTTGCCTCTTTGGGCTGGTGTTGTTATTACTACAGCTGATTGGTAATCCTTCTTTTTATTTATAAAGATATTTGCTTGTATTGCTGTTTGGATCATGGGTTATTGCCTTAAAATCCCAAAATTCAGGCGGACCCTTTTTGCTAAACAACCGCCTTGTTTGTGACAAGGTTCAACAGACCCTTGTGTTTATCCACCTATGTGCAACTTTTGTGTTTGACTTGGAGTTCTACACGTGTTTTGATTTATTTGAATTTGAGTTGTTAAAATTGCTTGAACTGCATTTCTTGAACTGCACATTGAATTGCATTTCGCATATTATGCCGTAAAATTGGGACTTGCTTAGATGGTCACTGCATATACACGAAAAAGCGACACGAAAGCACATGAAATCACCACATGAAATCACCACACGAAGGTACACTAAAACATGACATGATTGCGGAGTCTACTTATGATACTACACAGATCACACCCAGCCTTAAGCCTCTCCGAAGAATTGAAACTGGTATATAGTGATTGAGTTCTGATTCCTGTTTCTCATTTTATCTTATTTCTACTTTTGTCCTACTTTGTACTTTCAAGTCTTTGCTACCATCGTCAAAAATATAGATTTAAAAAATAAAATCATTTTTGTTAACGTTCCTTATTGAGAAATTACCATTTTGACAAGATTCAAGGGGCCCTTTTACCATATTGTTTTTATTCTCCCATGACCTTGGTCATGGAAATGGCCACCCTACCACTGGGACTTTCTGTCATGTGTGATAATTTTGGAATTCCTGTAAAGTATAGTAGACTAAATTCATATATTTACTTGAGTTCGAACGTTATCATGTTACAGCTTCATATTCCTTTTTCTTGAGAACTACGGGGTGAGAAAGTTGGAAGCACTTTTTGGAATCCTTATTGCAACCATGGCAGTCTCATTTGCCTGGATGTTTGGGGAAACAAAACCTAATGGCTCGGAACTTGCTCTAGGTAGTCAGCTCTTTTTGTTATGATCCATGTTTTTATTGGATTTTAGCATTTTTTTTTCTTTATTTCTTTGTTGTATTAGTAGCTCCTGCGATCTCAAAATGGTATAAATTTTGGTGATTGTAGGTGTTTTTGTTCCAAGACTTAGCTCAAAAACAATACAACAGGCTGTGGGAGTAGTTGGCTGCATTATTATGCCTCACAATATATTTTTGCATTCTGCTCTCGTACAGTCCAGAGAAGTTGATCGCCGCAAAGTAGGGAAAGTTCGAGAAGCTCTCAACTATTTCTCAATAGAGTCCGCTATTGCGTTGGCAATCTCTTTTATGATCAATTTATTTGTCACAGCAGTGTTTGCAAAGGCATTTTATGGTACCAAAATAGCCGACGATATTGGCCTAAAAAATGCAGGTCAATATCTTCAAGATAAATATGGTGGTGGACGATCATCAATTCTATACGCATGGGCTATCGGATTGTTAGCAGCAGGCCAAAGTAGCACAATTACTGGAACTTATGCTGGGCAGTTTATCATGGGAGGTTTTCTGAATCTGCGCATGAAAAAATGGATAAGGGCTTTGATCACGAGGAGTTGTGCTATCATCCCAACATTGGCTGTTGCACTTATTTTTGATTCGTCACAGGATGCATTAGATGTTCTTAGTGAATGGCTTAATGTGCTTCAATCAGTGCAGATACCTTTTGCAGTAATTCCCCTCCTCTTCATGGTGTCCAAAGAAAACCTTATGGGTGTTTATAAAATTGGTCATATTCTCAAGGTATATTTCATTTTTTTCCTATTCCTTCGCTAAAGTTCCATTGTTAGCTATGCAAGCTCATAATTGTTTTACTACTACTACTCTACTCGTATAGGAAAAGTAAAAAATATCTTAGTAATTTACTAACCGGATTCAAATGAATCTAATCTCTCTTATGATAGGCATTCACCAAGTGGTTTTAAAATATTCTATACATTTATTTTTAAAGGTAAACCGGGTCTAAATTACTTTTTTTAAACTAATGTTCTGAAGCCTGATATTTAGCTTCTCTAACCCCTCCTACTGTCGTTCGTTTGAGTTAAAATATGTTGAATAATTTACAAATGGATGTAATTATCAACTTAGTTATCTGAGCATTAGACTAATTGTTTAAATGAGCAAATACTTTTTGCAGTTAGTGAATGTTACTAAACTCAATGCACTTGGCATCTTGTAGGTGGTGTCGTGGCTTGTGGCTGCGCTAGTAATAGTGATGAATGCGTATCTAATAGAGGATTTTATTTCATCTAAAGTAAAAGGAGTGGCACTTACTTGTACGGTGTCCGTTGTAACTGCAGGATATGTTGCCTTTATTGTTTACCTCATTGCACGAGGATTTACTTGGACTAGCAAACCAAGAGGATAGTCTCAGACTCTCAGACAGATATGTTGTTGCTTGGAGTAGCTAGAAGAACAACATTAGTACTCGCTTTAGTTGTTCTTCAAATCTTTCTTCCGCCTGTTTAAATTTAATTGGATGTAATGCTGATTGCAGGCCTGATATAGTGCCAAAACTTCATACACCAGAAAAGTCTACTTGCAGGTGCTAACTGCTAAATGTTTAGATTCAAAAACAGATCATTAAGAAAAACATTGTGCTAACTGCTAAATGTTTATCATAATGGTGCAATGATGAACCAACAATATACTGGGGTGAGTTCAGGTAGACACAGGGCTCTCTTTTGCTAAGGTTTCAGAAGGGTGGATTATCCTTAGTACTCAGTAGCAGATACTAGCTAGCATGTATGTTTCCATAAGCTACAATATTGAGTGACTTTTTTTTTTTTGGAAAGCTGCAAATATTATACATAGATAAATGGTTCTCAATACAACTGAGCAGTGAACCTGCAAACTACTAACTAAAGTCCTTCTAGGATCTAGGAATCTAATACCGATGCGAAACTACATTAGAAGCCATTACCTAATCAAGGAAACAAATACATATAAGTTTCGTAGATAAGATCTTTACACCCTTGTAGAACTACTCTGAGATCTTTCCCTTCCCCTTTGCCCTTGCTGAAGCTGATCTATTGGGCTCAGTCACCATTGGAGTTAACTCCTCCCCTGCTACTCCATTGCGATCAATGGGGCAATTGATTCTGAGATTCCTGAAATGTCTCACTTCCCGGTTGTTGATTGACTCCATAAGCTCCCTAGATCACCTCTAACCGCACTGTCCAGCACATCCCTTGCATGGATGCCTGGAAAGATTTCTTTGTCCAGGTTGATGTTTGGAGAATCAAATACCCTGGAGAGTGACTTGCGTCTCATATCTTTTTTTCTTAATTTGACTTATCATTATTTACCAATATTTTAGTATGAATCTATTGAACAACAAATTAAGTAATAAGTAAAAAAATTTAGTAATCCAATTATTTAACTCGATTACATATTTATACAAGTAAAATATTAAGTAAAATGTTAATTATTTAAGAAGAAATTTTACATTTTTTGTAGTATTTCTTTTTATGAAATATTATGGGATAACACTAACCAAACTCAACACATTACTATTCTAATTTTAACCTCGGATACACAAAAGAGATTTTTATATTTTATTTACTTATTTTCACAAAATTATTATATATTCAAGTTTTAATTATCATTATATACTTTCAAACGCAATATTTATTTAGAACTGTGGATGAATTCATAAAATTCAAATCTGATTTTAAATTTTAATTTACATTTTATGAAAAAAGTTGTTTGTAATTAATATTATAAGAACTTATAAGTTTTATATTTTTAAGTGGTTCTCCTCGTTTTGTTTTCAAAAGTCATCTATCCAAGTTAACATCTAAGCAATTTTATTGATACACAAATTTTAATTTTACTCAGTCTCATAAACTTTTAACACTTTATTTTTTGATTTTCCTACTAATTATTTATATTTTTGTAAAATTTTAAAAAATAGTAAAATTATGCAATATAAAATTAATAATATTCACAATTTTCTATATTTAATATTATTTAATATTGATCAATCTCACTCTTTTACCCAAACGTTTTACTTTCATTAATTATTTCACATTTTTTTAGCCTTTATATCCAATACATACAAATATAAATAAGATAGATTTATTTATAGTTTAATTATTAAAGAATTGTTTAAGTTATTGAAAAATGGGTATTTGTGAACTTTAACAATATCGGTTAATAATTTTGTAGTAATGAAAATTTTAATGCAAGTCAATCACAGTAAAACCGTAAAATAATTGTCCGAGTTGAATGAAAAATACAAAAGCACAGGGTATATACAACTGTAAAACCCAAGCAGGGCAGGGCAGGGGTTTAGTCCTCCAATTGAAAACCCTAATTATTTGAACACCAACACCACACGCTTTATTCTGCCGTTTACCCCTAATTCAACTGACGACTATGCCGTGTTTCAGGTACCTTCTTTCTCTCCCCCTCCTTTTAACTAACACTTCTTTTTTTTTTTTTTTTATATATATTTTTCGATTGATATGTGTTTATGCATCTGCTTAGCCACCTGAATATGTTTATCTATCAATTTCGATTCGATAATGTTAACTGCTTAATTGTTAGTTAATTAATTCCGGAAGTAACTTTGAATTAGCAGGAACAAAATATACTTAAGTTCCTTTTTGTTTGATGCTTCTAGTAACTAATTGGGTTGTTATGCTAATTCAATAGTATTTGTCGTTTTTCTATGTAGGTTCTGTGAAATTTTTATTATCATGTACATTGTAGTGGTATGGTCTTTAAATGTTTGTTTCTTTTATGTATTTTGAATTATTTAGTTGTCATATTTAACATTAGTTATTTCTGTTATTTGCTGTGCAGCTTCTGTTCTTGTGAATGTCTTGATTTCTTTTTATGAAGGCATTGGTTTCCATTATTAGAGCATCTTCTGCCAGATCCAAATTTACATTCCTTAAGAAATTTGAACCGTTTACGCTCTTCTCGTCGTCCTCTGCCTCTTTGCTAACACTAGAGTCTTCGTCCTCCAAGGAGAATCCAGTCGTATGTGCTGACGATTGCTTTGGTCAAAATAATCATGGGTTTGGTCAAAATGTTCATGCCACATGTGCATGCATTTCAGTTGAATCTACTACTGCAGATGATAGGGTTTGTCTTGGTTATCAGGGGAATGACATTAGTAATTCCGTTAATTATGAGAGTGATTTGGTGTACTGGTTTCATCAACAACCGGAGAACATTGATCGTTTGAAAAGAATTAAATTAATTCTTGCTAATTATGGTTGCAACTTCTGCTTTAGTAAATACGGTAATAGAGATATTCTGATAGACCAGCATAACGTTATACGAATTTTGAATAGTCTTTACGAGGAAAGCATGGATGCGTCTCTTTCTTTTTTCTTTTACCAGTGGTCTCAATTTTGCAGAGATTCAAAGCACAGTTTACCTACAATATGCAGAATGATACACATTTTAATCGCTGGGAATATGAACCACAGATCAATTGATCTACTCTGTTATCTTGCACGGGAAAATGATGGACAAGATCAGTGGCATTTGCTGATGAAAGTTCTTCATGAAACTAACATTGATACAAAGGGCTTGGGAACTGCATATAGCATGCTTGTAGACTGCTATATTAAGGAAAATATGACAAATATTGCTCTGGAGTTAAGCCGTCAAATGAAGTGTTATAATCTCTTTCCATCTAAGGGGGTTATTAATTCACTTATCAGAGGATTAATACAGTCTGAACAAATAGAGCTAGCATGGGATTACTTGGAGGAGATTCAAATTCAGGGGCTGGTTGCTGATGCTTCAATTATGAGCTTATTTATTCAGAGTTACTGTAGAAAAGGCAATCTCAAATGTGCTTGGAAGCTACTGTCGGAAATGAAAAACTATGGGATCACTCCCGATGTAGTTGTATATACTATATTAATTAATGCCCTCTGTAAAATATGCCTTATAAGGGAGGCCACCTCTTTGTTATTTAAAATGGCCTATATGGGTATCGCCCCAGATTCAATATCTGTTAGCTGTGTGATTGATGGTATCTGCAAAACGGGTGGTTTTCATGAAGCAGTTAATATTTTGAAGATATTTAGGTTGCCATCCAATATTTATATCTACAATAGTTTCATTGCAAAACTGTGTAGAGATGGTAACATGGCTCTAGCATTAAATATTTTCCAGGAGATGATAGAGTTGGGCTTTCTTCCAGACTGTCAAAGTTATACCACTATACTTGGAGGATACTGCAAACTGGGGGATTTTAATGGTGCTCTTATATTTTGGGGGAAGATATTGAAGAGTGGAATTAAAGCGTCTGTTGTTACCTACACCACATTAATTGATTGTTCCTGCAAGTCTGGGGATTTGGATACAGCAGAGTATATATTCCTGGCTATGATTAAAGAGGGACTGGTACCTGACATGGCTGCATATAATACCCTAATAAATGGGTACGGGAGAAATGGCAGTTTATACAAGGCATTCGGTATTTTAGATATGATGAAATCTGCCGGCATATCGCCTGATATTGTTTCATATAACGCGATCATTCACGGTCTTATCCTTCAAGGATTTGTAAACGAAGCTAGAGATATACTAAATGAGCTCATATGTAGAGGTTTTTCTCCTGATGTTGTAACATTTACCAACCTCATCACCGGATATGCAAGCAAAGGAAACTTTAAAGAGGCTTACCTTATGTGGTTTCACCTGAGTGACGTCCGTATGAAGCCTGATGTTGTAATGTGCAGTGCTCTTCTCTATGGGTATTGTAGGGTACATCTCATGGAAGAGGCTGATGCTCTTTTTTTCAAGATGCTTGGCATAGGTCTGGTTCCAGATGTGATATTATATAACATGCTTATACGTGGCTTTTGTTATTTCGGAAATATGGAAGATGCATGCCGGTTGGTTGATATGATGGTCAGGCAGGGAATCATTCCAAATGATGTTACTTACCAGGCACTTACTTTTGGATATAAGAAAAATTGGGCTTTGAATCCTGTTGAAAGTGCAGCTTTTATGGTGCAACAAATACTTCAGAAATATGGCTTTAGCACAGATGTTTACTCTATAGATATCAGTACAACATTAGGTTGATGTAAGTTATAGACAAGTGATAAAGAAATATTTATAATACATGAATGCCTGAATCACGTGAGGTTAGCGCATATTCCTAGAACACAAATCAGCCAGAGCTATGCCAGTAAGTCATGTTATTTTGTTTGGTCATGCTTTTGTATGAAGGAGTTTCAAACTTTAAAAATTCTTTGCGGAGACAAATTTCTCTATACAGCAATTGTTCAGTTTTTTCCTGCCGGTGTACTTTCTGTTGCAACAGTAATTTGTGAATCAGCAATAGTAGAGTCAAATGCCATTGTACCTTAATTTATATGATTGTGTATAATATTGATTTTCGTATAGTTCTGGTCATGGAGTAACTTTTAATAATAATAGTAACAGTATTGATTATTCTTGAAATCGAGGCAAATTACTATTTTAAATGACTAATCAGCAGACTGATCAGCTGAGTGAGCTTTTAGACTGATATGCTCTTATAACTCCCCATGATTAAAGATACTGATTTCTGATCTATGATGAGATTAGATGCAATCAATGACCTAATTTGTTTTGTAATCATTTTTTTCCCGAGTTAGGTAACTACAAAAATTGCTTCCGTAGGCAGCTGGAGCAGCAGATGCTGACTATCCTAAGGATACTAATATGTGGCCCTTGATAATTAGGAGAACACAGGTTTGTAGCTGAGGAGGTATACAAAGCAAGTGATGTAGCTTAAAAAGCATTAAAGAAGGATGCACGGTTAATTCTTTACAAGGGTGTTAAAGCGCTCTAGACAATCTCGGCGCCTAAAAGAATCAAGATGGTAAGTTGAGCTTTTTAGCATTTAAGGTTGGAACTTCTAGAAAGAACTTTTATGCAATATTTTCTTATATGTTCATCATTGTTTGCCTGCAAAAAACACAATTATTGATGACGAATTTTATTCTTTTTTGTTTGTTCTAGTGTATGATGATAGAAAACACCATTTTCCTTAATTTTGGCGCATAGGAAAGTCTTCTAAGGAGAATTTTCATTGATTTTGGCAAGCTAAAAGGTAGTTTTGGCATATATTTGTTCCGTCTTTTCTTAAGCAGTTGTGTTTTTGAAGATTGAGAGTGTAGAGGACAAGCATGTTTGCTTCTAGAGAATTTGATGTTTTTGGTCATTTTTTGTTTTATCTGCCTTTTTAAAAGCCTGGATCCACCAATCGCTTAGCTGTCTACTGGAAAGACATCATATACTATTTTAATGGCTTCCAGTGACTTAGAACACAACTTCTTGCTTGAAAAAGCTTTAAAGCGCTGCCTCGTAAAAATTGAGTTTACATTCATATTGAAGTTCTGTTCATTAATGCACCTTCTGTGGCATTATGAATTAAGCTATGCGAGGGGCTTACATACGTTATGTAGAGGACTACAAGAAGATATGGGATACTGCTTTTTGGCTTCTACACATATTGATGGGTGTGCTCATATTGTAGATTGTTTTGGTATATTTGTACTCCTCTTTGTTGTAGTATGACTGCCTAAACCTTACTTTTGTTCTTGCTGCAAAATTTTAACATCAAAAGGCTTCCTTAGTGTCTCATCTGTGATTTAGCTAATCATATAGAACTAATAGTGGCATGTATTTTTCATGAAGGAGCAAGCAGAAGCACTGCACTTTTTAACATTTCCCGAGCTGTTTGGTTAAGTAACTTATTAGTTGACTTTAACTAAAGAAGTTCAAATTGACTTATTTGGTATTTCTCCCAAATAATAATTTATTACTTATGAGCTGAACTTTAAAAATTAGGAAGGATGAATTTAATTTAGTTGCTTTTTTGTAATTGTATTGACTCAACAAAAATTAACAACATTCACTCAATTAACTTCTACTATTTATTTGTCATTTTTTATTTGTTACTATATTCAAACAAGAATAAGTAAAACCAATTGCTTATACTTATGTGCCATAAAAATACTAACTTTTTTTTTTCAAGGTAAACCAAACAAGTCCATTGTGCATCAACTGGCTTTTATGGCTGCTTCCTTATTACACAAGACAACATGGTAGCGTTTATAGTACCACTGTTAATTACTATACCCATATGGCTTTAGCCTCTAAGAGAAGTGGGATTACCTTGCCTTTAACATGTAGACTCATGACTTCATTAGCACCTCCAATAAGCTGCTTCCCTATGAACACAGCTGGTGTGCTCGTTTTACGTCCCAATGCCTCAAGTTCCCTCTCCAGCTGCTGTCCATTTGGATGCTGATCGAGCTCGTGGACCGTTGTGTTTGCCCCATATTTGCGTATTAGTATAATTATACTGTGGGACATGCAGCATGTTGTTTTGCTGAAGATTACTACAGGTGTTTCAGCTCCCAAACTCATGACCATAGCCATCACTGTTGTTGATAAGAAGCGGATTTGAGATTTGGGTTTTTCAAGAAAGCGGAGTCTTTTTTGGATTAGTTTGAGGAGTTTGAGCTCTTTTGATAGATTATATAGGGTGGGGTGGAATCGAATTGTTGAGGGGACGTAGTTGTGAATTGTGATTTCCCATATTAATCTTGGTCTCTCTTTTATAATGGCAACTTGTCATAGAATCACAAATCAAGAATATATTTGGGGAAGTGTCTTCAAGATAAGTTTGCACATCTTAAGTGACATGGCCCCAAGTGTTTTTAAGAATTTTAGCTTTTCGATTAAATTTTATTTAAGATGCCTAAAGGAAGATCAATGCTAGAAACAACAAACCTAGATTTAAATTCTAAGATTACGTTCTGCAATTCTTTCGATTCATATTACTCGAACCTCAATTTGTTATTACGTTTATGTATGATTTTCTGATATGGTTCATGCTGCAAGTAGCTTGCTGTAGCATTTACTGTGGTGGTGAAAATTGAGAAGTATGCTGTGTATATCCAAAATCCAAATGCATAGCTTTTTTCTTTATAATGTGAGTATACTTCAGTTCGAGAGAGCAAGTGATGGCTTAAACACAGCGACAAAATTACATTAAATATGTTTATTTAGCATGGAACACCCTGCTCGACCATCAAATTTTGCATTTCTGTTTTCTACTTCTCCCCTCGCTATTAGTGTATTAACAGCATGCACAATCTGTCGCTATAATAGATATTCCTTTCATTAGCCTATTCCATATCATGTGTAAAATATGCACTTTTAGGCATCATATTGTTGGTTACAGGCTTGGAAAGTTGCAATTTGTGTATGGCCACCTACCACTTCCTGTAAAATATTATATTGTCGTTCTTGCAGCAACTGTTCCAAGCAACTTACTTGAATTCTATCAATTTTGTTTAAGCCCTAAACAAATTTGTACTATTTTGTTTCCATCTAAAATTTTGTTGATTTTGTTTGAAAGCTACACAGACATTTTCTGTTTTTGTCTCCTTAAACTTTTTTCCTCTGTTCCTCCTTGATATTTATTGCATTAGTGTGATACAGTAATTTTCAGCTGTAGTACTTTCTATATCACTTCTCTAGCTTAAGCACTGATCTCATTTTAGTTAGTTATGAATTATAATTGCGAGATTTTTGCACACAATATAATTGGACTTCGTCGAGTACAGCGTAAATTACACATTGTGTCTTTGAAGTATTACTTTCGCTCCATCCTATCTTTTCCTTATTTGGATTATCTGCCAGTGGTTGCTAATTTGGTTTTACTATATGCACAATATTACTGTTTCTTTGTTCACAGACATGCCCCCATTGAGACTTGAGCGGGGAACGTCTTGTTACCAGGGTATCAGCTAGGCTAGGCCAGGGGATGTAAATGTAGCATATTTCATGGTTCCATCTAAATACGGAAGGTGATAGAATATGAATGTGGCTGTAGCAAATGTTTCACATATATGGCCAATGCACCATATAGCATATTTCATTTCAATTTTGCCCATAGGGGGATGGAAACTTTATTAAACTGTATGACATTGTAGAACATTAATTTGACAACCAGTGGAATGGAGGTTGTGTGTTAGCATATACTTTTTCTTTCTTTTTTTTTGTTTAGATAACTCTTTGTTTTGATTATTCTTTTTATTATATGAATCTTCACATTCATTTAAATCACCTGTCATCATGCATATAACAATACCAAGGTGCATTAGATAATGAGTCTGCTGTCTAGAGGCCAAAAGGTTTTTTATGGTTTACTAAGTGATGGAACAACAGAAATTCTTGCAGCATAAGAGAAAATGAGTAACAGGTATAAAGAAGATACATGTATGTATAATTAGGTTGCCCCGCATTTGTTAGTAGCAAAAACGGCTATGTAGATACTCCGATGGAGGTAATCTCAGGTACCTAACCAAAATCTGCTCCAATTAGTACAAGATTATGCAACTAATCAGAGCTTAATTACCTTTATTGTATTAGTTCCTATCTGCTATATCCAGATAGCTTTAGCCTTTAAGAGCATTGGCACGAGCTTTCCTTTGACATGGAGGCTCATTATCTCATTAGGACCACCAATGAGTTCCTTACCTATGAAAACTACAGGTACACTTGGCTTGTGGCCTAACGCCTTGAGTTCCTTTTCCAGTTGCTGTCCATTTGAGAGTTCATCGAGTTCGTACACTATTGGGTTTGCCCCAAAACTGTATATCAGTGTCTTGATGCTGTGGCTCATGCAGCAAGAGCTTTTGCTGAATATCACCACTGGATATTCCTCACCTAATCTCGTGACTGTAGCCATTAATGCAAATCAGTAGGTATGAGTATTAGAATATAGATAATGCTGAATGGAGGAGAGCTCTGTTGACAGAGAAGTCTAGAGTGTTAAAGAATTTAAGATCTCTAAGTTTGTGTTGAATTTAATAATATGTTTTGAGAAACTTGAGCTCCGGTAAGGACTTTATATAGAGTATGTCTGGAGTGTGTAATGTTAAAGTTGCACCACCTAGTTGATGAGAGAAAAGCTAAGTTTCGCAGACTATCATATCATTGGTTGATGGTGATAGATTACATGGAATATAAATCTTCAATCTTCGTATCATTAGATTTTTATGAAAAAACTCTACAATGTTTCATTGTATATTCCTGGTGGCTTCACTAGACCTAACTTCAGTTCATTACATATTCTGCATATGAGACCTTGTAGCTCTTTTTTCGTTTTTTTTACTAATTCCATCTATTTCTGAAAACAGTTATTTTCAGAATACAATAGTCTCGTAAGTCCCTTTCTTTTCCACCAGGTACAACTTTCGAAAGACTTGTTAATATTGCAATGTATGCTAGAAGTGAGACGTTTATTGCAGACAAAACGAAGCATATATTATTTTGAATAGCTACGGGTCTTATAATATGAACCAAATGGTGCACTGAAACATTAGTTGTAACTGTTTATATTATACAAGGCCTGCTAAATCTGACTCTATAGAAGCATTTGACACACATCGAGACCTTTAGCTTTTTTTTTTTTTCTGTTATGTTTCTTATGCAGCTGATGGTTATTTACGGGTATATTAGCTCTTTTATGTAGACAGACATATGTCCACTTTTCTTGAATTTGTTACTATTTACCTCTTTTCTGTATTACTATGTATGCCTGTATCGTATGGCATTTGATTTAGATACATTCTTTGCTATAAAAGGTAGATAGATCTAGATGGAAAAAGAGACGGATTTATCAGATTGGTTAGCCTTTTCTTGAGTGGGATCTAGACAAAGATCAAGAACGCCGAAAGCTTCTTCCAATGGAGGCACAGAGATAGCACACGAGGATCTACGTAATAGTGTTTGAATGTTGAAATATCACTAACATTCTACAAAAATGCAGCGTACAGGTGATATTTTATGCGCATAAAATCGTACAATCAATATCAATAATAATGTGGGTGGCATCTGCAGATATGGTATTCTTATCACCAGGTGATTCTTTGGAAATATGCTGATTGTTTGGGCATCTAATTGATCATAAAAGTTTTGCAACCCTGGCCATTCAATAGTGATCTTCATTTCAGGTACTAGTTGCTTATAATGTTGAAGATGATTAAGATTCTTTTTCATTTTGAGAGGCTATGTCTAGTAGTAATTAAGACTTATCAGTTGTGATAGTATATGAAGGAAAAGCTATGTGGTGACTGTATGTAGGGAAGGGAACCTTCAAGGATATATGCCTATACATGACACTTGTTTGTAGAATATTATTATTCCAGCAAACTTAGATACTACTATTTCTCTATTTATGTTGGCCATCCTACAATCTTAAGCTTTCAATGGGATAATAAAATTATATATCAGTTATCAAAAAAGTATTACTTTTAAAGATAAGAAGATCTATGTAACAAGTATTCCCTCCTCCCTGGCTCTCCATCAAGAATTTGTATTCAATCGATTTCCCGTCGGATCAAGATAGAAAGATTATGAGAAACTTTGATCAGAATACTGCAATTTTAAAGCAAACACAAAGGCCTGAAATATCATACACATATCGAATGTGAGACTTTGCTTATCAATGGGAAGGCCAAATTTCCCCAACCTCTCCTAGAATTTCACATATATATATATCTCTAATTTTTATGGTTAAAAATCCTGATATATATATATGATGTATTTACCCCCTCCACAATTTAATATTTCATCATGGTTCCTCAAATGATTCTTAAAATCTCATATCATTAGTTAGTTTTAGTTAATAAATATTCGTAAAATATATTATATGGATCCCTGTAACCTATGATTTCTTGTGTATTTGGGTTTTAAAAATGATTATTTAAAGTTTGGAAAAGTTTATGGTTCGGTCGCTGTACATGGATACCATACTAATTCTTCATTTCTTCTGATTACAGTTTGTGCAGTTAGTTCGAAATAATAAGTTTTGGTACATACAACAAGGTACATTAGGCTTGGGCCTTTGTCTAAAAATAATTATTTACTTGACTGTTTATTGCCACAACAGTCTAATCATACGAATCATCATGGTGTTCATCTTCATTACGAAATAAAGCAACATAAACTATGCATATGATGATGAAGCACTACTGGAGTGTAATATGTATTTGATATTCGTATAGTTGTCTGATCTCTTCTCAAGTTGATCATGTAGCTCGCTTACATTATTGATCACTTCCTTTTTCTTAATGAATGGGGGCTGGTACAGGAGAAGCGTATGTTATATAGCATACCATACCGCGGTAAGTGTAAACTAGGATTTTTGGTATGAATGCATGGGGGTCATATTTTCACGCTATACCATGGTACGTGTAAACTAGGATTTTTGGTGTCAATGCATGGGGCCATATTTTCACGTACGTACTGTGGTATTATTCCGTGATATGGTATGCTATAAGTTTATAACATACGCTTGCCCTAGATCATCTGCCTTTCTTAATATAACACTATGATGTGTGCATGGTAAAGCTTGCAACATGTGATATTGTGATTCAGGACAGTTTACTAGGATAACTTATATCTACCTCCCTACAGCAAAACACATTATGTAATTTAGAGGTCATTACATTAAACTTTTATTTTATAACAAGTATCAAGCCAAGTTGAGAACACATAATATACATATATAGGTTCTTCATAATTATAGTACATAGACAAGGTTATCAATAGTTTATAGTAGTCAGAAGCTATTCTGGTATAACAGCAAAGCCAAAAAAATTGCCGTGTGTTAAGAAAATACTACTGATCAAACTGACATATGCCTTGTCAGCTACACCCATATAGCATTAGCATTTTTGAGAAGTGGCACCAGCTTCCCCTTAAGATGGAGGCTAAACACTTCATTAGCTCCCCCGATAAGCTCCTGGCCTATGAACACAGCTGGTACGCTAGGCTTGCATCCCAATGCTTTCAGTTCTTTTTCCATTTGCTGACCATTTGGATGTTGATCAATCTCGTAAACAGTAGGATTTGCCCCAAAGCTGCATATAAGTGTCTTAATGGAATGTGACATTGAGCAAGAGCTTTTGCTGAAGATCACAACCGGATATTCGTTACCCATTCTTGTGACCAATGCCATTTGATTGCTACAACAGAGAAATATGCAAGATATTTGATTATTGTGATGTACTTGATGAGTTACTAGAACTTGGTCGTGAGGAGTTTCCGTTTAAGAAGCGAGTATAAATAGACGATTGAATGGGTTTACTAGTGATGCATTGTGTAGCCTCCATGAAGAGGCGGTTAAAGATATTGAACTTATCCCATTGAGATGCCTTTTCAGCAAGAATCTCATTATGCTCAGATGAAGAACACCAAAAAGAAAACCGACGACCGACCTCGAAAAAAAGTACAACACAGGAGATGAGCTGGATGTGATTGATCAATAGACTAAATAAACGTGGGACTAAAATTACCAGTCTCCACCAAACCTCCGTACAAGTGTAGAACAAAATGAACTTTCAAATTTATAGATTAGTTATAAATATTATATTTCAGATTTATCATATGTTATGTCTCAGATAAGGTAAATAAAAACTTCTAAACACAAATTTCATATACGGCCCGGGGTTTACAAATTACAATTCTGTGATTTCTCTGTTTCCACTAATTACTGGTTGCGATTATAATTCAGTAATTAAGTTGTCTAAGCAACTGCATAAAAATGTTCCAAGAGAAAGTCATTATATGATCATGACAATATAATAATATTGTGATGAGTATCAAAGCATCTAGTTGTCATTGTAGAGATAATGTGGAAAATATTCGCATGTAAAAAACCAACAGGGCAAATATGTGTTTTGTCAAAATCTGAGGCATGAGGGAGAGCCACGTATCGTGTAGTATTTGGCTACAAAGAAAGCGAAGGGCCAATTTTGCATGCATTATAACTCAAGTGCTCGACCATGCACAAAACCCAGGCAAATATACCAGTATATGTCCACAAGAAACAAAAGGTGATGCTTTTCTGCAGGAGATTCCTTCAATGACAATGTAAGTTTGAAATGTTTCAACAAATATAAGCTTAGGTTTGCCAAAACAAGCTATCTCATTTAACTTTTAGATATGCAAAGTTTCTCTGAAGTTAAGTGTCAGAAAAACCATAGAACAATCTCTTGCTTAACAGTCAATTGAAGATATATTAAATTACTGAGATTCGGTTTACTGATGCCTTTAAGAATTGTTATACGATTACAGAACCTTTCTGCTGTACGTAATTGTTGTTTATGTGTTCTGCCTATTGATTGATTCTCTTGTGCTTTTTACATGAATTATGATGCCATGATGTTGTGAAGAGGGGGACCATAGGAGAAAGTTTAAATGTTTTTGATAAACTCTCATCCTTTTCCGCATCTGCTATGGGATCCTACCAAGATAACAGCATAAATCATGCAAGAAGCAATTTCAGAATGAAGATAAACATCAAAAGAAACAACAAAGGTGGTGTACTGGAAGTACATCAGCATGCAATATAGTAATCAAGCAGAGCAAGGCATTAAACTCATCTTCATTTTAATTACTTATCTAGTAGCTTTGTCAGAGAAACAAATTACATTGTGGCCTCTTGTGATCTCATAGAATTTCCAATGGTGTTTGTATATATGAGATGTTATTAAGCATATTGATCATAGATCTAATGTTGCAATTAGCAGGTAGAGAGGCTTTAGATTGACTTATGAGCTGACCTTGTTACCAGGTGATTGATATAAACTAAATTTGACAAAGATTTGGGACCCCTTGTCTGCATTGCATAATATCACCTGTTGCGAATCGCAGACATGTATGGAATGCATGAAACACATTCGAGAATGCATATTTGAGCACAAGATATATGCTGGCTCATGCAACGTTCGAGTGTTTTATCTGCGGCACATCTTTTAGGTGCGCAATGCATGTGATATTTTGAGTTCTGCTGCTCACAGATTGTAAGATATCTTAATACCCAGTCCCCGGATTCTAGTATTGTTGCCAATTTCTTTTCACTCAATTGTTGTCTACAACAAGAGTATCAGTTATTGACATCCTCCAGGATGATTAAATTATGAATATGATTTCAAACTATTCATTTGACGCTTTGTGCCAGTAAGAGCTCGGTATATCAAACTGTGCAGATTTATATTATTAAGAATGTCAAGATGTACATTAGGAAGCTAAATATGGAAATAAAATGTACATATCTAGGCTCTCAATAATTATTACTTAATTAGCAGTACAGTAGGAAGAACCGAAAAATTTGTGTTAACAAAAACACTACTGAACTCAGATATGCCTTTTCAGTTACACCCATATAGCATTAGCATTTTTGAGGCGAGGAACCAGCTTGCCCTCTAGATGGAGGGTGAAAACCTCATTTGCTCCTCCAATCAGCTCCTGACCTATGAACACAGCTGGTACGCTTGGCTCACGTCCTAATGCTTTCAGTTCCTTCTCCATTTTCTTACCATCTTGATGTTCATCAATCTCATAAACCATTGGGTTTGCCCCAAAGCTGCATATAAGTGTCTTAATGGAATGAGACATGGAGCAAGTGCTTTTGCTGAAGATCACAACAGGATATTCGACGCCCATTCCTGTGACAAATGCCATTGCTGCAGCAAAGAATTATGCGAGATATCTGCTTATGCTAATGAAAAATAAGTGTTTGAGAGATATTTCTTGTAATATGCTGGATGAGTTGCTAGACTTAGTTGTGAAGAGTTTCAGTTTAAGAAGTGACTATATATAGACGATATAAATGGCTCTACAATGACAAATGATACATCGCTTAGCATCCATGCAGAGGCGGATATTGAGTTTATCCATGTGAGATGCTTTTTCAGCAAGATTCTCATTATCCCCAGATCAAGAACACGAAAAGAAATCTAATGACCGACCCCCCACAATAAAAGTTGGACCAAGGAGAAAGAAAAGCTAGATGTGATTGATTAAATGTCTAAACAAACATGGAATAAAATCACTAGTCTTGACATAAGCTCCGTACAATTGCAGAACAAGCTATATACTTAACAAGGCCCCGGGCTTACTTTACCTTCAACTTTTAGAAAATTTATAACACAAATTTGATCAATGTTCAGTTTCCACAAGTTTGATTAACTGTAAAGATGAGTGCCGCCAATCTATATATATGATTATAGCTTACAACACCAGAATAATTACAGGGCACTGCGTTACGTTACAATTCTTAGATCACTCTGCTTCAACTGACTGGTTGTGAATACATTCACATTCTCTAAGCACTTCATAATATTATTATGACAATAAGATAATATTGCGATAGGTATCAATGCATCTAGTTGTCTTCTTTGCAGATACTGTAAAATGTGGAAGATATTCGCATGTAAAACAAACAGAGCAAAGTATGTATTGTCAAATTTTCAGGCATGAGATAAGGCCACGTATCTTATAGTACCTCCAAGACTGCTTTTGGCTATAAACAAAGTGAAGGGCCAGTTAGACTTGCATGGTAACTCAAACAATAAACCATGGGCCATTTATACTTGCATGATAACTCAAGTACTCAACCAGCAACTTAAACGCACATCTGCATTCGAACAAGATGCCGTTGATGATACTCTCAGATTCTACATTACATAATCAATACTCTAATTTTTGAACTTGTGTTTGAACTTCTTGAGTTGTGGAGATGAGTATGCAGTGTCTGTGTGGTAGCACCATGTCGGCCAAATACCAAATGAGATTTTACAGGCAGAGAGTTGCGCTGATTTGGGATAAATATAAGAAGGAAGCTTGCAATAGTTTGATGATCATGTCCTTAAGCGACACTGGACAAAACCAGTGAGAAGGGATTGAGGACCTTCGGTGTTTAAGTGCTGGGGAAGGGGGTAGAAACATTGTTCTGAACAAGATTGCATATAACATTTACCTGTTTTTACTTATATATTTGTTAGTATTGTTTCTCTTATGTATATAATGATTCTTGGTTACATGCCTTTTTTTTCTCAATCCCTTTACATCATTCTGTTTATACTATATATTTTTAGCTTTCAAATGGCTATGGCCTTGCAGTCCCTAAATTCTTGAGTATTCACAAAGACAGTATGTCAATTTACAGGCGTAAAAATACAGTATGCTTACATTGTTACATTTTGCCTTTTTCGGACTCTGCTCTGTTGCACACTTCCGAGGTCCTATAGAATTGGTTTGCTTTATTCAAAAAAATTTAAACTTATTCGAACTCACTTCAATGTCGGATTGTATAGAGCTTGAAACTCTTCAGGTCTCTACTTTGACTTCATCCGAACCAAATTGATGCCAAACAAAATTACTCTCTTCATTCACAGAGCAAAAATAATCTGAGGAGTTTATATAATGAATTCTCCCCGTATATCTAAGAATCAAAATTTTTACTAGACCTGTATACCAATACCCTCTTCCTTCTAGTTCTAGGGTTCAGTTTTCACCGAAATAAGTTTTCTTCTATCTTTTAGATATCTACAACCAGACTGATTGTGAAGTCTTATTTCGTTCATAATAATCTTAATCGTCAGTCTCTTTAAGTGAGTCCGCGGTGATATAAGGCCATCTAATGCTGACAAGAAGAAATATCTTACAACTTCAAAGTCGGTCAAGAGGCAAGATGAAGTGCATTTCATGTATGTTAGCATCACATGAGCTGTGTCTTTATCTAATTGATGATCCTTGTATAAACATACATTAGCTGACATGTAAGCAGTGATCACTTTGTTGGATTCTCAAGTTCTTGTAGGAGGATTCTCTTGTAGTTAACCTCATCCAGAAGAGTGAAAAGGTGATGCTTTTTTGTTTGCAGGAGATTCCTTCACTGGATAATATAAGTTTTTGTTGTTTAAACTAAGATAACTATAGCCAGCGATGAGATAACTCTAGTGGTAAAGAGCTTATCTCTTGTCGTCCCAGGTCCTGGTTCAATTCTTGCTCACCCCAAGAGAGAGAGAGAGAGAGAGAGATTTATTAGAACATATACTATATTGCAAGGCATTAAAGCCTAAATATTCAAAAAATAAATAAAATAGCCATCAGCAAGAAAAAGAGTTTAGTCACTATCTCATATATCACATCCAGATAAACAAGGTTTCTTGAAAGGTAAGTGTAACAGAAACCATAAAACAATCGATTGCTTAAATCAAAATATGTGAAATTACTAAAAACACTGAACCATCATCTGGTATAGGGTACACATTGAGATTAATTAGTTTAGACTTTTTGTTGTATGTTACATATTGTTTAGGAGTTCGGTTTATTGCTTGATTCTATTGTGCTCTTTGCATGAACTTAATTCCAGGAAATTCTGAGGGGAAAAAAGTTAAAATGATTTGGATAGACTCTTATCTTTTTCCACATCCGCTATGGGATCCTACCAAGATTACAAAATGGAACTTGCAAGAAGTAGTATCGGAATGAAAATATAAATCAGAGAAAAAAATAAAATATTGGGGGAATATCAGAAGTGCATCAGCATGCAATGGTTATGTAACAAGCGATGGCATCAAACTCATTGCATTTTATGTAAATAAACATTTGGCTTTGGCTCTGTCTAAGAAACACAAATGTTGACTCAGAAGCATAAATAGAAAGAAAACACAAGTTCTGGCCTCCAGCAATAGCTTTAAAGTGTCAATGGTCCAATGGTACCTGTACTCGATATCATTAAACATATCTATTATACTAGGATTAGAGTGACAGAGACTATAGAGGCTTTGGATTAGCTTATGAGAATGACGTTGCAACCACGTTAACATGGAGATATTCATTATTTGCAATAGGAAATCTCAACTTTGGCACAAACAGAACTACTTCTTTGACATTTGAGAACATTTTATTATGCAGGAGACGTAATTAAATTCATTTTTTGTACCAAAAATGTGCCTGGCGTTTTACAAAAATTAAAAGAATATATCCACCTTCCCTCTGTGGCTCTTCTCGTCGCCTGATGGTCATTGTCAAAAAATATCACCTAGGGCATTTCCCTTATCCGAAGAAATATCCTGAAGAACTTTAGCTTTTTGTATTTCATTAAGTTATCTATTGTTATTTTCACTCTTATAAATTGAACAATTTAGCGATCACCTTAGCTATCCACTATATATATGGATGATGAAAGCTCATAGTCTGCAACTATACGCAAGCTTGCCTTATACCTCAACATTCTACATAAATCACTAATACTCTAGTTGCCTTGTTTCTGCTTGCATTGCATCAATTTCGCTTTATTGAAAACTCAGATTTCTTAGCATAATGGATATGATAAGAGACCTTGCATCACAGAAGGCTGCAGTGATCTTTACCAAGAGCTCATGCTGCATGTGCCATAGCATTAAGGCACTCTTTTATGAACATGGTGCAAGCCCAGCAGTTCATGAACTTGATCAAGAAGCAAATGGAAAGGAAATGGAAAATGCGCTTCAAATGCTAGGTTGTAATCCTTCTGTCCCAGCGGTTTTCATAGGTGGAAAATATATAGGCTCGGCCAAGGATGTCATATCCCTGCATGTAGATGGATCACTAAAAGAAAAGCTAATTGAAGCCAGAGCTATCTGGTTCTAAACACCTAACATCATATATTTATATAAAATAATTATTATCCTATCGAGAGTTAATTTTTTGTTATAGGATTACGAAAAGTAGCTCTATACCATATTAAAATTTCATTGTAGCAACACCTTCTCTTTTGATCAGCTATGCCGGAAAGGAATGTTTAATGAAAGTTTTAGCGAAGCTTGATGTCAGTTGATGTCTTCTAATATATATAATCTGTGTCATTTCATTTCCATATTAATGGTAGACGACTCTCTTTCTCTCTCTTTTCTCTTGTGTTTTAAGTGTTGTCAAGTATGTAATTAGATTTTGGATCAATGTGTATGATCAGACACCACTTTGGTGACTGTGTTTACAAGAATATTCAAATATAACCACTGAATAAAGGTTCCACAGACCACAACCACTAATCTAAATTTTCAGGCAGACATGTATAGACAAAGAACTTATCCCATAATGCATAAATGATGCAAAATTGTTCAAGATGCTGGCAATCGATCATTGATCCTTTCAAATAACCAGTGGATTGCCCTTCTTTCAATTGTATTAGCAATTCTTCCGATTTGAAGAAAAATTATTTAACAGCTTTCTAATTGTATCATATGAGTAGGACAGTCAGGACCAAAGGACTGTTTCAATGGTAAAAATACTTATAGTAAGACTATTTTTTGATGAAGAGAGCATCAAGCTTCTGTTCCACCTGACTTTGGCAATTGATAAATACTTATGTCAAGCCATGTGCTATGTGCTCGCAACCACTGGTAAAAGGGACTAAGAGGAACCTAAAAAATTCCTGTGTCCCCCCCTCCTCCCCAGTATTCCTTTCTTATTCCTTGTGAAATTGAAGGTCTGTCATGTTACAACTCTTAAAAACATATACAGTGCGCATGAAAACTATATGCTCGGATAGACAGATACACAGAAATGACACAACTATAGTTGCACATGAATTCATGTCGTCGACATGCATTTATGTAAAAAAAGATTTGTTGTGGTGCTAGTTTATGCCTTTCTACTTTATAGTAAAAAAATTGCAGTTCCTCTTCACCTTGTGGTTATAATATCTCCTGGTTTTTAGGCTCAGAAACCAGAAATTCTTGTGAGATGATCTAAAAATCTCAAATTTGAATGGCAAAATCAATTAGTTTAACTTCAGTAATAACAAAGTTGAGTTTGAACTGATCATGCTTTCTCCATTTCTAAGGTGATGCATTTGACCATTGCTCCTCTGTGGAGTGAATTGTTACAGCTAATTTGGTATCCAGAATTGGAAAAATTGGAAGGTTGCAAATGATTACCAACTTGCTAATCCTCTGGTCTAAAATATCAATTATAAGTAATAGTACTTCTTTTAACATACTTGAACATAATAGTGGTTGGTTTTATTTCTATGTCATCCTCCTTCATCATAAAATTCAATACTTCTTATAGCACTCTCATCGTTTTTACACTCCCTTATCCATCACTTCTACCCCTTTCTCCTTCACAACCTTCAATTCCACCCATATGGAAATAACCGAAAAGAAAGTTAAACACAGCTAAGGACATAATTATCTCTGTTTTACTTAACTAGGTTAGATGAAAAGAAATTCTATATTCTCCTGACTGGCAGCAGTTTTAATTAAGCAGAAAAAAGAAACAAATTAAGTCCATATCGCAGCTTCAATGGCATGTAGTGTGTCCAGATTGTACATGAACAGACTTGTCACTCACACGTTAGAGAAAAAGCTTGCAAGTTGCTGTGTGCAACACTGGGAATCTTTTACAAATACCAAAAGTCATTTCCTTTCCAGTCCTATGGTTAAGATTAATCACAATGCCACACAGACCTTATACTTCTTACAAGATACTGCAGTACAATTTTTCTTTCTTAATTTTTTTTTTAACAGAATTAAAGTCATCTAACATAGGTTTTTCCCAATCTCAGTGTACCATGTGGTAGCCGCAGTATACATCAGGCATCTAAAGGTTGTAAATCTTGAAATATTAAAATGAATTTTATGGTGTTTATGTTCAAGTGTTAGGCTTTGCGTTTTAATTGTACAAACTGTCAAGATTCAAATTACTCGTAAAACCAATTTTATACCAAAGAATCACATACAAGATCATTGTGAGAATCTCTGGGAATTTGAACATCTTTATCAATTTTTTGACATCTTTCCTACTTTTATGGAGATTTTTAAATTCCATGAGATCTGCATATAGTGAGGACATGGTCACTAGTTTGCACAAGTCTGTGTCGAACCCAACCATTGATGTCTTGATCATTGTTTTAGGGAATGTACAAGAGAAAAGTACTGAATAGTCCCCGAATCAGACGTTTACAATTGTTTTATGTAGACTAGTCCTAGGGCGTGGGAGAAGTAAATATGTATTTTCTCCAACTTGTTTATCAATCCATGGAACATAAAAAAAGTATCTAATATATCTTCAAAAGTGACTTTGCTAGTTTTTGGCATCTAAGTAAAGCACATTGGCTTTTGAATGTTCTATTCTGAATACAGTAGTCTACCAAAGGCTGTTTATAAATAAAGCAGGATGAGAACTCCAGGTACAAGCAACTTACAGCTTCAAATTATCATTCTCCTCAGTTTCTCCTAGCAAAAAACCTTGGCTAGAATATACAAAAGTAAAGGAACGTAAGGATGGACAAAATAATGCGAGTGACCTCAGAAAATGGAGTGGTTATCTTTAGCAAGACTACATGTTGTTTATGCTATGCTGTGAACATTCTGTTTCATGAACTTAAGGTAGAACCTGTGGTTCATGAAATCGATCAAGATCCCGAGGGAAGGGAAATAGAGAAGGCTTTGTTGAGGATGGGATGCAATAGCCCAGCGGTGCCAGCAGTGTTTATAAATGGAAAGCTTATCGGTTCCACCAATGAAGTCATGTCCCTCCACCTCAGTGGCTCTCTCATTCCTCAACTGAAGCCTTATCAGAATATGTCTTAAGTCTATTGCAGCTTTTATTATTTACTCCATTTATCTAGATGAAGAATAACTTTACATGGTAGTTCTTTGAGCTCACTATTAAGCACTTGGCTCTGTGCTTATGTCTACATGTATTACATATTGTGTATTTGATTAGCTTTGTCTAGTAATTAAGCAAGTAGTGTGTTTGCCTAGTGAAGAAAGACAAAAAGAAGATTGTGTAGTCTATTTGCATTCCTTAATGAACTTAGCTTTATGTATAATGTTCCAATGCCTTTGGCTTCATCAACTTCTTTTGTTGAGGACATACTTCGTAATGGCTTTAAGACTGTAATTATCATTTGATGAATTTGCTCCTAGATAAGCCTCTAATTCCAACTACATAAACTAAACCAAAACAAACCTGCCCGGAAAGAGGGTCAGGAAGTGATAAATATGCCAAAGACCTTAGCACCTTTAAGGAGTAGGAAGGCTGTTTCTGTTTCTGTTTCTGTGACTGTTCCAACTACATAATATGGACATATCACTAGAAAAAATTAAAATGATACTGCTAAAATTCGCGTGATTGTCGCAGAAATGCTGTTTAATTGAGCAAATAATAGGTTCTGCATGTGATCATCAAAGTCTCAAACAACTGGACTTTGCAGTAAGATTTATAGCTCTTACAATCAACCCTAAAGAGGAAGAGTTTGTTAAATATGTACAAAAAAATCTAATTGTGGTGCAAGTAATTTTAACGTTCAAGTAGATTTGAACACCTCAAAGAGGCTGTTGCAACAGTCCATCAGCAGAAAAGTTGAAAGTAGAGAAATGTTCCACTTTTCCACAGTATGAGGTGCCATTGAAGCTTTATTCTAGATAAAGATAGAGTAAAATACCTTGCTTTTGTCCTCTGGTTTCTCTGCAACCTTTTAGCTTTCCATTTTAATGTCTGTAATTATTATTAGTGTTTAATGAAAAAAAATACCATACTACAATTTGGATACTTTTGGACCAAAATTAAATTAATTGTACCATTTGACTTGGCAGGGAAAAAAAGAGGTTTTTTTAAAAAATACGATTTTAAAAAAAAAAAATCAAAAATACGATCTCATTTGAAAGCAAATTGCAAAAATATGATCTTTTAATTTTTATTTTCAAAAATACGATCTGCAACCCTTACAACTACAAATGCAACTCAATTTCAAAAGTTTCAGAAATCATATTTCCGATCTGCAACTCTTGCAACCACAAATGCAATGCACTCTACTTCAAATACGATCTACAACAACTTAAATATTGAATGCAACTTTATCGGCAACTCCATCAAACATTTCTCAGTTTCTCAATCTATCAAGTACAATTATAAATATGTATGTAGAAGTTGCAACCATGGCTGCAAAGATTGTTATGAGTGCCCCTGCGGGGCCTGTATATGATATCAAAAAAGGGAAAATAGGAATCAATGTTTTAAAAATACGATCTGCAACCCTTACAACCTCAAATGCAACTGTACTTCAAAAAAATTAAAAGTTGATTCTTCCGATCTGCAACCCCAATCTTCCGATATTATGATACATACACCAATGAAATTTAAATGAAGAAAGAAACTCCAAAACAGCACCACCATGATGAAGAAACATTAACCCCAAATATAGATACATATATATATATATATATATATATATATATACACACATATACATATACAAATACACAGATCTGTTAATATCAAGTTATGTGTATGTGTGTGTATATGGAGAAAATATAAGATAATAAAATGAAAAAAGATTGCAAGATGTGATCAAAAGTATCAAGAAGAGCCGTAGTAATATAAAACTGTTTTAGGAAAAATCGTATATTTGCAATTAAGTACGAGATATCGTATTTTTAAAAATAAACTTGGTAAATACTCAAAAAAATATTGTTCCGTTTACCTGTTGCATCGTGGGAAACCTGGGTTTTATTATACCACGTTTACCTGTTGCATCGTGGGAAACCTGGGTTTTATTATACCACGTCAGGGGAGTACTCCCCCCTAAATTTGATTTCCAAATTATTTCATTTTAAATCACATTTCTCTTGGTATGTGTAACTATTAAATAATTCATAATCTATTATCTATATAATAGCCTAACATGGGTCAATATTCATGAGACACTTTATTATCATTTAATTCATGAGACATTTTATTCTATCTAAATGGTGAGACTGAAGATCGAACCTGGGTTAACCATTACTTTGCAATACATCATACCACTAAGCTACTCAGCACCTTGTATTATTAATTTTAAACATATTATGTGTCCTTGTGTGTCGTTGAAAGAATAAATGAGACATTTTTAAAAAATTATTTTTGGTGGGTATCGAACCCAAGTCTCACCCTTGCTTTGCAATACATCATACCACTAAGCCACTCAGCAATATATGTTGTTAATTATAAACATATTATGTGTCCTTGTGTGTCGTTGAAAGAATAAATATTAGGTATTTTAATTATTGAGACTTAATAATAATTTTTTAACCATATTTTCTTTTGACATTAGTACTTTCTATTATCTAATATTTATATAATACATTTAATTTTTAACTTCCAACATAATTATTAAATTATTTGAGAGTTCTAAAATTGAATTTATCTAGCTATCTATCATCTACCATCTACCATCTACCATCTATCATATTATTAATAGCCTAACATAAACTTTTAATTGATGAGACATTTTATTCATGATTACTTTAAAATATAAAAAAAATTATCATTTATGTAAATACACGCGTGTATATGACTTTTTATTCAGTGAAATGACTGAAATACCCGCGAAAATTCATAAGACATTTTATTTAGTTTGAAATGACAAAAATACCCTCACATTTAATATTTCTAGAAAAAATGTTCTTATAGGAAATCGAATATAGATATCACCCAACAAAGAGTTTCTATTCATGAGACAATTTATTTAGTGAAATGACCGATGTGCCTTTGACTATTCATAAGACATTTTATTCGGTCTAAGTCAATTTTAGTTCATGGATTATGACATTTAAATGATATAATATCAACCTAGACGTCAATATCTCAAAAACTAACATATTTCCGTCGAAAAGCAACTTACATTAATGTTCAACTTTTACAATTGGATACAATTCATCATATTTATTAATTTTTAGTTTACTTCATGTGGATATACAGACAATTTCATTCTATAAATTAACTTTTAAATTTCTCTTTTTAAATATAGACTAACCACACAAGCTGCACTGATTCAGTAAATATAAATTACATGACATAAACAATAAAATATATAAATTTTCTTAATGAGCTAAATTAGCAACGTTGTAGGTTGCTAATGTCTTACATGTAAATCATAGACATTGATAATTAATAAATTTATAACATATATATGTGAGACTTGCAAAATTTACGAATAAAAACTAATTAAAAATACTATATAATTATATCTTAACAAAAAAAAATCTGGAAAATAACCCGTGCCTCACACGGGTTATATGCTAGTTGTTTATTAAAGCTTGATATTCATCCATCATTAATTCCAAATGCGAAAATGAACATTTAGGTAAACATATCAAAAATTAATCTATTTATTTCAATTCTTTGATTTTATCCGGATTCGAATTCCTACCGTTATATAATTAAATAATATTTATATATTATATATATTTTTATTCTAGTTCTAAATTAAATTCTCTATAATTATATTATTTTAATATTAATATTTTAATCTCTGATTGGGGTTATTAAGGGTGTAACGAGTTAAACCATTCGTGAGCTACTCGAGTTCGGCTGTAAAATATTCGAATTCGACTCGGTGATAATCGAGCCGAACTCGAGCTCGAACTCGAGCTTTTCGAATTCTTTACCGAGCCGAGTTCAAACTTCAAATTACTCGGCTCATAAAGTCTGCGAGCCTTATTGAGCTTCCACTATTTTTAATTTTTTTATTATAAATCCATTTTTATATAAATATTTAATATTATTTTTATATATTATATATTTAATTGAATCGAACTAGAGCTGAACCGATCATATTTCATGCTTTTGTTAAAATTTAGTGAAATCAATTCGAGTTTTCGAGTCGAACTCGAGTTGATCAAACTTTTTACGAGCCAAGTCCGAACTTTTTAGTCAAACTCGAGCTGAGCTTGTGTTCGACTCGACTCGGTATACTTAAAACAAAATTAGATTATAATAGTGGGAGAGTTTTGTGTTGAGTTGCCGTATATTTATCATCACAATTCACAAAGTTTATATAAGTGGTCGATGATAGTTCCTGAACCGTATGAAATGCGTGTATTCTACTGGAATAATACAAGCAAAGAACAAACGGGTGCCGACCACATCTTCATGTTCAATCAAACACGAATATCTTCATATATCCTTCTACGGTGCTAACTATACTTTAATTTCTTGAAAATATTTACGCGTATGTCGCGAAATACGTGTTATTTTTATATTTTATACCTTTTTTAAAATGTGAAGAAGTTATTTTCGTAATAATTTTTCTTAACTTTCTTTTCGTGTACAAAATTAAAATTTAATGTTTTTATTTAAGAAACGAATATATGAAATAAGTTACACAAGTGCCAATTTTTTTATATATTACAAAAAATCAAAATGATGTTTATTTACACGTTACAAAAAATCAAAACGATATTTATTTTGTGAATGACGAGTATATTTGTGAAACGATCCCACTTGACGCATGACTATTGCAGTCACCAGATACCAAAGTCACAAATAGAGATTCAAATGGAGACGTGCATCTGAATCTTTTTTTTCTTTTCATCTTTTGAACGTAATTATGTAGCTGGAGTAATTTTCATCTTTGCATTTAAGCCAATTTTCAGAAAAAATATGATTTAAAGCTTTCGAATCAAAGATCAAAAGTTTTTTCGCAAGATTCTTATTGTTATCTAAATCCGTTAGGATTTCAGATTATCGGACCGGACCTCCGAAATTTAAATTTTTTGAAATAAATAATATTAATTTAATACATTTTTAATTATACGCTAAATATAAACACAAAAATTGTCAAAATAAAAATTTATGAGAAATAACAAAAAAAATATAATATTAAATAGAGGATCATACATCTACGATTTTAACTTAAACAAATAAAAACAAAAATACAACTAACCGAACATTATTTAATAAATATATTATCAATTTTATGCATATACCTGCATATTGAAACATATTTACAAGTTATCAGTTATATAGATTAATTTGTCTATTGATTTAATTACTGGATAACGTTTATAATAGCCCTTAAAAATATATAATATTTAAACCGGGTATTATAGTGTTTCTCCTGTGAAAAGTTAATAAATGAAGTTTGGTTTCTCTTCACTGTATTTAATTGTTTCTTTTTCTTCAGCTCTCGCAAGGAAGGTGATGAACAGAACACAAAATAATTGTTATAATTGAATGAATGGTTTTGCATCCTTATCATAAGCATCTCGTTTGGCCTTGTCCCTCATAACAATAACCTTGTCATTTCGTTAACTTCCGGTTAACGTTGTACCAATTATATTCTTGTTATTTGGTATAGATACCAGCTTCCCTACAATCTGCCTTTTGAATTGATTGAGCTAATCTTGCTTTGCAATCACCTAATCCGGATATATCTGAGCTTCTGTAACTTTCTTAGTTTCTTCTTTAGATTGAAAATCAAAAAAAAAAAAAACATTCATGCTCAGTAGCTCCACCAATCATCACTCCACCATCTGGATCACTAAGAATTAGAATCGGGAAATGGTCTTGACTCCAAACCCTTTATCTTAGCAGATGATGTGCCGGAAAATAGAGCATAAAAATCGCAAGCGCACGATCTCGTTTTAATATTTATAAAGTTCGTTCCGCAGAGACTATGTATTTTTGCAACAATCCTTAATTAATAATTAATCGAACTAATTAAAATCTAAAAAGTAATTTAAAATCTAAAGAGTGATTTATCTAAAATTATTTTCTAATAAAAAAGTAATTACCAAAATTTATTCTAATTAATTAACTAAACTAATTAATTTATTCACAAAAATTAGATGAAAATTGGGCATGACCTGTTCGTATATATGACTAGCCAAATCAATTCACAACCCAACCAAGCAATTATCTATTATATATATAATAGAGCAACTAGGGGGTTAGGTGAGACAATTTATTCAATGTAAAATGACAATTATGCCCTTCAAGCTGTAAAATTACATTTTAACCCATATCCTATTTATTTCATATTTAATACTCATTAATAGCTAAACTTTATTAAAGTATACTAATTATTTTATAATTCATAGCCAATATATATATATATATACGCGCGCGCACACCTACACATATATTTATACATATATTAGTTTAAGTAATATATATTGTTTAAAAAGTAATAAAATCTAAATAAAAATTAGATATTTTGAAAAAACTATAAATATAACATGTTTTTTACATCAAACTTTTAATAACATGACACGATTTCATAACCTATTAATCATGATTTAGTAGGCTGATGAAAAGAAATCATCGACAACTAATTTACAGTACACCTGCAAAAATCATTTGGAGTAAATTTCTTAAAATAACATATAATATGATTACTCATGACATTACTATAAATTATCAAATACTTACTGACAATTCTTTACCAATACAACACAAAAATATACTATATAGTATCAAATATTTACTAGCAATCTGACAATATATAATCACATATACACTATTTATACTATGCACGTGTCTTAAGCGAATTTACTACTAATACAACATAAAGAACATATGTAATATCAGATATTTACAGGTAAGTCGACAATAATATAGTCGTGTCTGCGAACTTCCTATAAATACAACATAAAAAAATAAGAATGTTAACCTCACAACAATTACCACTAACTTAAATTTTTAAATACCTCAAAAATATAACGAAATTAATAAAAAATTAATATAATATTTTGAAGCATGCCCGTGCCTCGCACGGGCTATAAAGCTAGTTTTATTCAAAAATTCAATTAAACATAAACAAATTACTTAATTAAAAATAACCAAAAGTTAACATTCCAATCCACAATTCTATTAAGTCTAAACCTATCACAATCAGAAACTGAAAATCGGACTGGTGAGGCGACTCGAAATCGGTTGCAAACGGAACATGACTCGGCTGAAGTTTAAAAATCTAAGTGAGTGGACTCGTGACTCATAACTCTGGTTCGGACTCGGTGATTCATCGGTTTGACTGAGTCAACTCAGTCATTGATTTCTAAGGGATGATTTCCAAGGGAGACAGAGGTCGAATGGCCGATTGCAGGCTGCGCATAGAAGAGATGATAAGCATATGGGTGTTTTGCAGTCGAAGTTGGGTGAAACGAAACAGAACAGGAGTGATGAAGTCTGGCGATCGAATTGAGATATGGTGAAGAGGAACTGGTGATGATGGAAAAACGAAGGTGAGTTCCAAGTGGGTTGTGGCGGAGAATTGAAGAAGGCGGCGAATTGCAGCCGGTCTGGGACGATAAGGAGGTAGAAGTGGACAGTGGTGGTTCGATTGTTGGAGTTGCAGAATGTAACAGAGGTTGGAGTTATGGTGGCAGGTCGCAGGAGGGATAAGGAGGTTGAGGCGAATTGGTGTTGTGTGTGATGGATTATTGCAGAGGTAAGGGACAAGGCGAATGTGGTAGCAATTGCAGGTCAGGAGAATGGGTTTGCGTTGTGCAGAAAACGAGTACAAGGGGTTTGAACAAATAAAACCACACAAGAATACAACAATTGATTGCAGGAAGAAGAACTAATCGGAGAAAATGAACTAAAATATTTTTATAATTTTTTTATAAAAACTGCAAAACACAAGTAAATTTAAAGTGCAGAAAATTAAAATTTATCTAACCACCCACCAAACCCCCCAACGCAAATGAACTTCGCGCCGGAATTTGGCCGGAAAACTTAAACTTGCCGGAAAAATAAAATGCAACCAAATTTAACAAATAACTAGATCTAAAAACTAAAGAGCAATTTACTACTACCAACTTGAAAGCATCAAAATAAAACTAACAAACCCACTAACATATCAAAAACACATAAATCAAAGCAACAACTAAATTAAACAAAAACACTAGATATAGAGAATTAAAGACAAACTCACACACATCCACTTGCATAAAATTAAATTATACATTAACTCACACACCCAACATCAAAATAAACTACTCTACCAAACCCATTAAC
>PHNY01272142.1:2800-16465 GCA_003724115.2 Anethum foeniculum | reverse complement strand
CGGTGGATTCTAGATCCTTCCTTAGAAGAGGTTGTTTCCATGTAAAATATCGAATTCGGGTCACGTTGAAAATCCTACGACATGGACTGCATCATCCATGTCCGTGATGGGCCTTGGACACAGCCAACTTCGTTCGTGTTCGTGACTGGGCCTACGACATGACCAACACTGTTCATGTTCGTGACCGAGCCTAGGACATGAATTTCCCTACATAATTAATGCAACATTAATTATGTCTTTAGTACTTTATTTATTTACTTTTTATCCATATCACAAACTATATTTAATCTATTTTAATATGTAATTTTCAGTTTGTTAAGTTAATAAGCGGATGAATTTTAATCTTTAATCAAAAGTTGGTCAATCTGACCACTGGAAAGTCAAAACAACTAAAAAGGGAGGGAGGGAGTATCGTGCTAGCGTGTGTTTATCATGTATATGTGCCTTTTAACTAGTGTTCCAAGGTTTTTTTAAATGACTGGAAAATTAAAGGAAAGATAATATTTATGGAGCCGGCATGCCCTGAACAGGCAACTCCATGCACATATTAATAACGATTAATTGGGATTTTTATAGTAGACAACTTGAGCTCGATTAATTAAGATTCTCACTCTATAAAAATTAAGCAGGTTATTTCTTTGCCTCTGTCCTGGAAACTGGAAACTTGACAAACTAGGTTGAGATCAAGCAATGACTACGTCAAGTATTACTTGGGCTTTAGATTTTACCATTATAAAAAAGTGTTGTGTGCAGAAACATTGATATCGAAAATTCACTGGTATTTAGAAATATTGATATAAATAATTTACTGGTATTTACAGGCATGCATCATGTTCATATAGGACAAATAAGGACCCCATTCTGATAAAAGAAAAAGACAAATTAAAGTATCACATGCATTTTCTTTTTACAGTACTGAATCATCTGATACTGTTGATTGGTCTTTGTCTACAAAATAAATAAGCATTTGGTCTATATCATGCCAACATGTGTTTGTCATGTGTACTTGTCTTTTTCACTTGTGTTCCAAGGTTCTTTTAAGTCACCTGAGTTACTGGAAAATCAAATAGTAGTGCTACGTACCTAAATATTATTTAAATTAGTGGGCTCAATAGTTAGAATCAAATCGACATTAATAGGGTCATGCTGTGTGTATATATTGTATAAAAACCTAAGAAAAAAACAAAATAAATAAAGAAACTCTCAAACTAATCTAATAAATCGGTGTCCCAGAAAACCTATGAAAATTAATATTACTGACCGGTGAACTAGTAATTAGTATAAATCATAAAATCAAAAAATAAAATAAATAAAACCTAAGTACCTAAATCAAGGTGAAAAATGAATCGTCTATATTAAAACTTGACCAATTAAAAAAAACAAAAAAATAATTTACTCCGTTCAAGTATTAATTTATCAAGTTAAAAAGATGTACCGGCACCAACCTTGATATCCGATAATTAATCGATATTAAAAATGTATGAATGTGATATAACCATATCAACAAAACATACACAATATGAATTAGTCATCATTCCAATTTTAATTAATCAAGAAAAAAATGCATGGTCTATGTTAAAATTGGACTTGCCAAAAATATAATGTATTATGTACTTATCCCGTGATTAATCCCCCAATTAATGAATGTAAAAAAAAATATATACTAACACTTGATCATTTACTCAAGGGTCAAATTATCTAGAAACAAAATTATGTATACCTTAGTTTCAGGAGACGAGACAATGTAACTTCATTGTGACGGTGACTGTAATCAACAATAATCAATTTCTTTTCTTTCTACTCAAATCTATCTTACCTCCTCTTGAAGCTTCGCTTAACGTTTTTGGAGTGGAATTCTTCAGAGAAAATCGGAGGAGTTGCAGCTCAAACTTCAATGTTTTCACTACCGAGTGATGAATCCTACGGAATCATCGTTGGCGACTTGGCATCGCTTTGGGATTGCAAACGGCATCATTGTATTGTTCTTCAATGTAGTTGATAGAATATATATAATTTTTAAATGATTTTTATTTCTCATATTTATTATGTTTTGCATTGATTTGAATTTATATTAAATAAATTTTAATATTTTATAGTGGAGAGTAAAGAAATCCTAAAGGAGTGAAGAATAAAAATCTTAATTTGGAGGTTTATTGGAAGGAATTTCAGGTGTGTTGGGCGGCAGGCGCGTACTTTAATAAATTTAGATTATATGTTGAGTTATAAAATTCATAATTGGATGATTTAATAGCTCATGCAAAAATTATGAGATTCTCTTTCATTCTAGATTGGTCTAAATATCAAATTATAACTAGAGCGATCCAGAATTATCAAAAAGATCAAGTACGATTAATTTTTTGAAAAACATAATCATTTTAGAATGGAAGAACCTATATTTTCCTTAAAACAGTAAAATACTTTTATTATGTATATGAATGGAGGACATATATACATAGACATAGAAAGAGGAGGGAGATTTTTGCTTCTTTTCTTTGTCGAAGATCGAAGATTTTTTATATTAGTTCTATTAATTTACAAATACGTTTTGTTAGTTGAATTATGAGTGAGTAGATTTTTAATCTAAGGTTAAGTTGAACATTAATTGTGACTGATGTACCATTTTTCCAATCATTCAATTTAGTTACATTATATGCTCTTAGTCATTGGATTATGCCTTAATTAACAATAACATGTCAAATGTGACTATGCGTATTTTTTTAAACCAAATATTTTTGTAGGACACATTATTTCTCTGGAGTAGTATATGATTAATCGGCGCGAGAAATCATAATTGTATTGGTTCATACTTATGGGGACGTAATTCTAGATACTTACAGTTAATTAATTAAAACGACAAATTTGTCTTAGTATAATTTTTAGTTTAATAATCTTTGAACAGCTTATTGTGTTACGTGCTTAGTTAAATCGAATAAAAAATAAAGATTGATACATATATTTATGTGTGATCGACTCTAACTTACGCTACTACATAGTTATAAGATGAATTTATTAGAATTTATAATTTGATAAACACGCGACAGTCTTGTCAAAGTTTTGGCACCGTTACCGGGGACAAAGCGATCATCAGACTAGTTAATTTTTGAGTTAGCTTAGCTGAGTTTTTAGTTGTGTTTCATTGACTATTATTCTCTAGTTACTGTAACCGTGTTTCTAATTTTCTTTGTTGCATGCACATTAAAAGTGTTAGTGTATGTGCCCTAGAGACAACACTATTATGTGTTTATGTTTCAAATATTTGGATTATTAATAATGATTCTAAGGATTATTCTTTATAAATTTATTATGTCTTTCTTTTCTATGATAAAAATGTTAGATTAATAAATGTCCTTGAAATATGATATGTAATTCTATATCTCTAAGTACTTGACTTAGAAATGAGATTATGAGAATGGTATCGATATTCCTAAAGGTCCCTAGTCAAGTATTATTATTAAGGGACGATAATAATGCATTGAGACTAGTGTGTTTGTTGATTGATGATCACATCTCATTGATCATAGGTATGGTGATACTAAAGTAGAAAACACAGGCACATGTATTGAATACATTGTGCTGGATTGACTCGTTGTGAGATGCTACATGTTTATAGTGTCATAAGTTATTCTCACAGTGATAATGATGTATTGGTCCTTAGACCTGAAATCATTATATCCTATACGAGAATTAATATGCTTTGATTCTATTAAAAGTTATCCTTGACCGGGTAATGATAAAAGTGGACATTGAGTATATTATGAATTGTATGAGAGATATGAATGATCTAGATGAGATTTAGCCCTCCTATAATGAGGAGTGATATTATTGGCCTCTTGATTGAGTGAGACTATAAAATGCATGGTCGTGCTCAAATATTGATTTGTTTAATAGTCTACTCATTGATCAAGGAAACCCGGATTAAACGTTACAGAGGATGACACAATGCATGCCTCAAGTTTAATCTATAATATAAGGCAAAATGGATTATATTAAATTGTACATTATTCACCAAAAATATTTAACTGGATCACCAATTTTATTATTATTACTTGGGTAACCATGATGTATTACTAGATGCCGCTCATTGTTTATAATTTTATTATTGGATATTAAAATTATTACCAACGTAATAATAACCTAAAGGGTCACACACTTAGAACGTTTAAAAGGAGTTTTAATTTAAATTACGAATTTAAATTATATGATAATAAATTCAATATTAGTTATTTAATTAATTGAATTGAATTTAATTAATTAAATCATAATTTATATTTTAATCAAATAACCCAATCAGTTTTGGTTTTACATGAAGCCCAGAATGGATTAGGGTTAAGCCCATTATCTCTCTCCTCTATATATACATTATGATGTATAATATTAGGGTTAAGGTTGAAATTCATTTTTCATAAAAACCCTAGCAGCTCTACATAAGGAGAGGCTAGAGAGAGAGATAGAGAGGCAAATATTTTCGGCTAGTACGGCTCCGGTGATCGTTGGACGATCGGCGTTCGTGTGACATCTTTGGAGTTCAGATCTTTGTGTGAAAGGGCTGCTGTGATTCAATCATCCATGACCTCCATTACAAACAAGTATAAAGCTTCGTTTAAGGTAAATATTCTGTTCTCCATAATCATTCACTAATTATACAAAAATCCTGCGGTAGGGATTCAAAATTTTATTGTTTTATGGAGCTTTTCCGCCGCGTTATATGGTCGAATCCCTAACATAAAGTTCATGTACGGAAAATCTAATTGGACTAGATCCTAAAATTGAAAATACAAGAAGAGGACAAGCCGGTGAATGAAGGAAAGACAAAGACAACGAAGCCATGGATAAAGTACAAGATAAAACTCTTAGGGAGCATATGTTGCCAGACACTATAGGAGTCCTTTCCCGTATTTTCGGACCTGCAGGCACAACTACCTACTTTGAACTCAACTGTTAGTTCATTCAATTCATCTTCAATGATTTTTTCGCAAGATTGCCTTTTAGAAATCTTATATATCATATTGAAATTATCTTTGAAAAGTATTATATAATAAAGTTTATTAATTTTTGTGATGATCCAATAAAGCTGAGATTATTTTCATTCTCTCTTCGAGAAGTAGCAAAAGATTGGTTAAAAGATGAAGGACCAAACAAGTTCACTACTTGAGACAATTTAGCAAAGGCATTCCTACTCAAATTCTTCAGTCAAAAGAAGATTGCAAGGCTTGGAAATGAAATATCTAACTTTCATCACGATGATGACGAGTCACTTTATGATGCTCGGAGAAGATTCAAACGATTTTAGAGACAACACCCCCGCCATGAAATTCTTGATTGGTTATTAATCCAGACATTAAACAATGGGTAAATACAAGAATTCAAAAAATTTATTGATGATGCTTTTGATGGATCTATGTAATATCATGTACATTTTTCTAACTATAAAAAAGTAATATAAAAGATATTAATATTTAATAAAGATTAGGATTTAAGAATGAATTAAAATAATAGGTCTAGAATTTGGATCATATTTGAAAATGAATAACTTATAGGTTTGGAATTAGGAGTGTACGATACTGTATGAACATCATATTCTACTTCCTCATATTTATTTCAAAATTTGTAGGACTATTTCACACAGAATTTAGCTATCTTGTAAAATTCGTAGAAAAATCATTCTAAGTCAGAATTCGTTAATTCTAGACGTCTAAAAAGATCTTTTTATTCTATAAAACTTGTATGTGTTAAGGTTTTTTTTAAAGAAAATATCATTTAAAAGGATAAAAAGGCTAAAAATATATCTAATTAGAATTGAGGTAAGTTTTCAATCGATTTCTAATATTTTCAAAAATATATGTTAGGCATTGATTATCAATACATGGGCTAAGTGATGATATATTGTACATTGATATGTATTGTTGTATATTTCAGGATTCTGATTTGTGCCATGAATTGTGAAAATGAGAATTTGAGACCGAGTCACCGTATTATAATATCACTAACGATTTATTGAGATTTTTATAGTAGGCAACTCTATAATATATTACTAATGATTAATTGAGATTCTCACTCTATAAAAATTAAGCAGGTTCTGGTAGGCTCCTATCTTCCTGGAAACTGGAAAATTGACAAACAAGGTTGAGATAAAGCAATGACGACGTAAAGTATTTTTTGGGCTTTAGATTTTACCATTATCCTTTATATTCAAAACAGTGTTGTATGCAGAAATAATGATATCGAAAATTCACTGATATTTAGAAATATTGATATGGAAAATTTACTAGTATTTCACAATCATGATCATGTTTATAAAAATTTATTAGGACATACTAGGACCACATTCTGAGAAAAGAAAAAGACAAATCAAAGTATCGTATTCATTTTCTTTTATAGTACTGAATCATCTGGTACTCTTGATGGTTATATATATTCTCTTGTCATTTATCATGCCAACATGTGTTCATCATGTGTGTTTGTCTTTTCTACTTGTGTTCTTAAATCACTAGAAAATTTAAAAGTAGTGCTAGGTATTCAAAATATTGTTACAATTTTTTCCTAAATGAGGTGACACGCAATGGATTGAATTAAATTGATATTTCTATAATTTTGGGGTGTGTGTACATATTACATAAAAACCTAGGAAAAAAAGCAAAATAAATAAAGAAACTCTCAAAATAAATTAATGAATCTGTGTACCATAAAACCTCTGAAAATTAATACCACAGACATGTGAATTAGTAATTAGTATAAATCATTAAATCAAAAAAAACAATAAATCTAAATCAAGGTAAAAATGCATTTTCTTCATTAAAACTCCACCAATTAGAAAAATAAAATATTATTAACTTGACATTCAAACATTAATCTATCAAGTTAAAAAGAAGCACGGTCACCGACCTACATAACACAAAGTATCCAATTATTAATTAATTCAAGAAATTATAATTGGATCTATAAACAAATAAATTATAATTTACTCAATGTTCATTCATTAATTGATTTAAATAAAAAATACATCAACAACATTATAAGACAAGCAAAAGATGCACAATAGTGTTTATTCAACGTTCGAATTTTAGTCAATTGAGATTAAAAAGGCATTATCGTTGATATAACCGGACCAACAAAATACACACAATATCATTTTCCTATTGCTTCGATTGTAATTAATCAAGGGAAAAAATGCATAGTTTAAATTAGGACTTACCAAAAAATACAGAGTATTGTTTACTCAACCCCACGATTAATCAAGGTAAAAAAATTATACTAAACATACACTTCATTTATTTACTCAACGGTCAAATTATATAGAAACAAAATTATATATACCTTAGTTTCAGGAGATGAGACAATGTAGCTTCATCGTGAACGTGACCCTAATTAACAATATATAGTCAATCTCTCCTTTCTGCTCAAATCCACCTCACCTCCTCTCGATGCTTCACTAAACACTTTCGGAGTTGAAATACTCAAAGAAAATTTAAGGAGTCGCATCTGAAAATTCGATATTTTCACTACTGAGTGATGAATCCTGCGGAATTGTCATTGGCGTCGCTTTGGGGTTGCGAAGCATCATTGTGTTGTTCTTCAATGTAGTTAATAAAATATATATTTTTAAAATGATTTTAGTTCTCATATTTATTATATTTTGCATTGATTTGGATTTATATCAAATAAAAGTTAATATTTTATGGTGGGGAGTAAGAAAATCCTAGATTTGGAAGGAGTGAAGAACAAAGATTTTAAGTTGGAGTTTTATTGGAAGGAATTTCGAGTTTGTTAGGCGGCATGCGCGTACTTCAATAAATTTGGATTATACTTGATATCTAGGATTTAAAATTTGATGATTTAATAGCTCACACGAGGATAATGAGATTCTCTTTCATTCTAAAGTGGTCCAAATATCAAATTACAACTAGAATGACCCAGAATTATCAAAAAGGTCAAGTACGAAATTTTATTGGAAATCATAATCACTCTAGAAAGTGAACTTTTATTTTGCTCAAAATATTAAAATACTTTTATTATATACATAACTATATAGACATTAGATATAGATGGAGGATATATATATATATATACACACACACACACACACATACATATACATAGAGAGATGAAGGAGATTTTTCCTTTTTTTGTTGTTAAAGATTGGAGGTTTTTAATTCTATTATTATTAATATTAATTATACGTTTTATTAATTGAATTATGAGTAAGTAGATTTGTAATCTAGGTTTAAGTCAAATCCTAATTATGAGGGTGTCTATTTGTAGTCGTGCGTGTCTCATTTATAAATATATGTGTCTGTTAAGTTTAAATTTTTATATGTTACTTGTGTCTGTTTAAAAAAATTCGACTTTTAGGTTGTGTTTGTCTATTGTCTCTTTGCAAGTAGATGTGCATGTTAGGTTAAAAGATTTTACCTATTAGTCAGTTGTGTCTGTTATGATGTGCGACAGTTAGATTACATATACTAATGATTTATTTAATATAGACTTTTTTTTCCTATAATAATGAAATGTTTCACGGATAGAACATTCGAATTGTATATGCCTCAATTGATAGGGATTATGAGAGTGTCTTTCATCCACCAAAGTATTATCATCTAATCGAAAGATATGTTTAATCAACCCACAGATTGTAATCTAAATTATAATTACCATAAGAAAGCAATTTATGCAGAAGTTTAGACAATAATTCTTTATATCAGGAAAGATACGTATTTAATATAAATACATTATGGATACCACACTACAACATGCTTGCATTATTATTACTTCAATTCATCTTCTATTTCCAGATAGCTTTCCGCCCAAGTAAATCTGAAAGACAACAAAGCAAATCCAACAAATACAAATAAATCGAAGCAAATTACATGATATAATAGACTAAGTATATATTTATGTCAATAAAAGTATTTAATGACAAACTTTTAAACCAAAGGGGGTTCTTTTGTTTAGATACAAAATAGTCACTAAATTAGGACACAAACAGTCATTAACGACACATAAAACATCTCAATATAAATTCATAAAATCATCACATATGCTATTACCTGCATAAGCGTAAAAACTACTATCCGTGTACACACAAAAATTACCATTGTGACACTTAATCGATAAAAATATGTCGATTAAAATAAGTAAATTAACATCTTTTTACTTAAAAATATTTACAAAACCGGATTTAAAAATCAAATTCAAAACTCAGACTAATAAATTCAAAAATTTTAAAAGCATCTGTCAAAAAATTTGTATTTGAATTTTAAAATCTTCCATACAATAATCAATTACAATAGATAATGTAATTGATAATTAAATGACAATTAAATGTCTATTTTAAAGCTAATAAAAATAAAACAAATAATTAATTTTCAATCTTGACAGGTCAATAATCATAGCTCAATAGCACATTAATATTCGAGAAACGTGAATATAGTACTAACATCAATTTCAATACCAATATTATCACATGTACAATAATTTTTTACATTGGATCTATAAAATTAGATGCATTTTCTTGTTGCTAATTCTTCCATGGAGCACAATTCAGGTCCTCATATTCAGTTCACTTCTCGACGATTGTATATTTAAAAAATACATGTTAATTACATATTTAAATAAAATTAATTTAAAACTTACACCATAATATAAGGTATACAACTCCATAATTATATATTTAAATAATATAAAAAAATTGTCGAATTTAAATAATAAAAATTGATCATATTTATCATAAATTTAATATTTTGATTTTGGTCTATACTTCACATGGGTTATCAACTAGGAATAATAAATATATGAGAGGTAAACCTGAGATCTTGATCTTTTTGATTAACCAACAATAACAACAATTGTTCAACCTTTTTTAAAACAAATAGATGAGAAATATTATATTTAATATCAAAAAATATTTTATATATTAAAATCTAAAATACTATTACCAAAATGTAATAACCCGACTTTTCAGACTATTATCATTCGATCGTAAAGTCAAATTAAAAATCAAAATTTATAAACTCCTAAAAATAAAATTCAAAAGTATCATAAAATTCATCTAAAAATCCAGAACTTAAACTGAATAATGTAATCCAATATAAAATTTAAATTCATAGAAACGTAGCTCCTCAAATCCAAACAGCTAAAAACTAGGACATTATTAAGTGACATTAGTCTCACTCTAATCCAATCCAAATGCAGCTAGTACTTGAAAATATAGAAATAATGAGCTACACAGCCCAACAAGAAAACTAATCGAACTAACCAGTGGATCAAGTAACTTATCAAAAGTTATTTCAAAATTCAAATTCTTATAATAAATTCAGTAGTTCACTAAGGTCACAAATACCTGGTAACGTAGTATCATAGTGCATGTTTGAGGGAACAATTATACTAACTTATATCATTTAAGTGTGGTTTACGTTCATGTACTCCCGTTTGGAAGAATATAGTACAGCGGGCGTTTTACTGCTTTTTTGTTGATAAGAGAAAGTAGGCACCGAGGTACTTTCTAATGTCATTTAACTTTGAATCTCATATGTCTTCTCTAATCTTGTTTGTGTCACTCATCACTAATTTATTTTATTAATTTATAATTTAATCTTTTAATTTGGTAAAAAAATACTCCCTCCGTTTTAAATTACATGTCTCATTTGACTTTTACGCGCATTTTAAGGTGCATTGTCTGCATAGTTTTTTATATTATTTTTTAAATTTTATTTTTGTGAATAAAAGTTTAAGATTCAAATTTTTATTTACAAAAAGAAAATTTTAAATATAATAGAATAGATGTAGCTATGCAGTCAATGCACCTTAAAATACGCATAAAAGTCAAATGAGACATGTAATTTGAAACGGAGGGAGTATATTTGTGTCCGTAGTTTTTAAATCTTGAAATGAATTGATTTTATGACTATGTTTATTAACAACAGGTACAACAACTTCAAATTTATTGTTTTACCAGAAAATTTAATTTATCAATCGAATTAAATTAATATTAAAATAACTTAATTCCACAAAAGAAATATTTTAACTTATAAGGAATAAGTTATTTCCTTTTTAACGAAATTTTACATGTTTAATAAAGCACCTATATTAATTATTAATTCATGTAATTTGTAATTTGCATTTTAATTTTGTTTAAAAAAATTATAACTTAGTTGTGTTTGGTTGGGGTGATTGAAACACAATGGAATGAGATTTAAAGTATAAAAAGATTAAATTTTAATAGTGATGGAGACACCGAAACAGAGAGGGTTACATGGATAATACGTGGATTGCAAAATATGATGAGATTGTTGCTCATATTGCGAATGTTATATTTTTTTCCCTTTACTTTTTGTTTTTAGTAATTTGTATTTTAATATTTAAATTTTAAATTTTGTTTTTTTGAATTTTATATTCATGTATTAAATTATTTATATTAAAATTTTAAAAAAATTTTATAGAAAAATTTTAACTTATAAGTTATGATATATCAAACACTTCAACAATTTATAAGTAACTTATAAATAAAATTACCCAAACACCTAAATAACTTATAAGTTACAATATTCATATCACTTATATGACACTTTTCAACTTTAAGTCATAAGTTACATTTTTTAAGATACCCCAAACGGGCCCATAGATTCATAGGTGTCAATAATGCGCCCTTACTAAGATATCGTAAATTGTGCTAAGCACGCCCTAATAAGGTATTATCAACTAGTTCCGCAACTATACACAATTACTAACGGGTTTATAGGTTATAGCTAGCTGGGAATTCTTATATCTAAAGTAGAATTCTTGATCCAAATTTCGTAACAAAATATTAAAAATATTTGAAAATATTTCAAATATAAAATATTTAAAAATATTTAATCGAGTATGAAATATAACTTACTTTCAAATAATCCACAAATAATCCGCTCAAAAGTAATATAAAATGATACGAGACCTAAACAAACATATACTCTAATGTTATTATACATCAAAACAACATGTACACTAAAATATAAAAACAACTTATGACCCTCAGAACCTATTATGCTATCTTAATTTGTAAAATAAATAAATAAATAAAATATTAAATTATTATATAACTCAAAACGGCCAATTTACATTTTCGCAGAGCCACAATACATGTATATCATAGTTGACAAATGATCATACAACAATAATAAATGTTTGTTTGGGAGAGACTGCTTTGCACTTGTAAAAGTTGGGTTATACTTTTTGTCAAGTGTTTGGGTAAATAAGAGAATGATCTTATTATGCTGTTTTATGGTCATAATTGTAAAGTTGGAGGAAGCACTACAAGAAACAGGGCCCTTACCGACCGCCGAAGCGGTCGTAATTGGCCAAAATTCGGTCGCTTTTACGGAACTCCGACCAATAAAAATCAGTCGTATTTATCCTAGTCGCAATTTGCTTTTTTGGTCGCAATTGACTTTAACTCACGAAAGTCTGATTCCACGTGTACATGCCACGTGTGGGGGACCCACCTCATTATTAAGACCGATATTATCGACCAAAGGGCGGTCATAGTTAAATGTTGTACTCTGACCAATGTACCGACCGTTACCTGATCGGTGCTAGTAGTGGGTCCGGGATTGACTGGTCAATCTGGTCGGTAGCTGCGACCAACTTTACCGACCCACTGCTAGTCGTTATTAGATAATAACGACTGAACTCGTCGGTCGTTATTGCTGTGGTCGTTGTCGTGCCAGACGCCTTTAGGGAATTAAGAAGAAAAATGACCGATTTATACCGACTGTTTCTGGAAAACACGGTCGATTGTTGGATGGTTTCGGTCGTTATTCTATAACTGTGGTCGTAATTCTTTAACGACTGCTGTGGACGGTCGTTATTATAAAACGACCGAAGTGGTCGTTGTCGTGCCAGACGCCTTAGAAGAAAAATGACCGATTGTATACCGACTGGTTATGAAGAATGCGATCGCTTCTGTGATGAGTTTAGTCGTTATTCTGTAACTGTGGTCGCAATTCTTTAACGACTGCTGTGGACGGTCGTTATTATAAAACGACCGAAGTGGTCGTTGTCGTGCTAGACGCCTTGAGGGAGTTAAGAAGAAAAATGACCGATTGTATACCGACTGGTTATGAAGAATCCAGTCGCATCTGTGATGAGTTTGGTCGTTATTATATTGTTTTGGTCATTTTTTGTTGCCCAGAAATGGTCATTTTTGGTCGTTTGTATAGAAATGCGGTCGTTATTGTGCCCATAATTTATTTTTTGTAGCCTGCAATTAGCCCTCCCCCGTACAGCAGCACGTACTGTACCAATTACACACATAATACACTACATATGCCAACACAACCAACAATCCTAACAAGCAACATAATTTCTAATAACAAGGAATTAACAACGAAATAATTTACATAATTTACATAATTAACAACCATCTGAAACATTAAACGTCAAACGCCAACGTAATGGATCAACTACATACAAGCAGAATTAACAACCATGTACACGTACACGGATCAAAAGCATAGTGAAAAGTTTTAAGCGCCTCCTGCGCCATTGTTTCCTCCCTCCTCTCCCCCCTCTTCTTCCTCGCTGTTGCCATCGTCGCCATCATCTTCGTTCTCCTCGCTGCTAGTGGTGGTTCCTTCTTGAGCCTCCCTTAAAGCCTAAAACACATACAACCATATAACGCCTTAAAATAACAAAACA
>PHNY01272115.1:0-11457 GCA_003724115.2 Anethum foeniculum | reverse complement strand
TAATATATATTAATAGGGGTAATTAATGCAAGAACTTTATAAAAATAAAATAAAGTAAATTTAATATTTATTTAATAAGAGTATTAATGACTAATTAAATGCTAATTAATGTAAGAATTTTATAAAATAAAAAAATCAAAAAAAATGAAAATTCAAGAAAAATATGTTAAACGATTCTGGTGACTTCTCGATCTCCTGGCATTATAATATATATATATATAGATAACCGTTAGATATAGATACTAAAAGAATACACTTTTCAAGTTCTCAGGTTCGAATCCCGCCAACAACAAACATTAATAAACAGTCTATATACTAAAAGAATACACTTTTCAAGTTCTCAAATTTGAACCCCATCAATAATAAATATTTATATCAATATTATTTATAAAAATACATATAAGTTCTCAGATTCAAATCCCACCAACAATAAACATTTATATTATTATTTATAAAAATATAAATAAAGTTAATGGTTCAAATTTTATAAATCATACATATTTTATGCTATTTAATTTTGGTATTTATAATTGTCGAAGGTTGGTCTGCGAGCGTGGAAAAGTAACGACAGATCACCAAGCCTGAATGCCTGGGTTGTTCTGCCGAGGAAATTAGAGCTCGCCAACAGTCAGGTCATCCTGTGCGAAGGTATGTCTCGCTACTTGACTAGTAAAATATAGTGAATATTATTACTTATTATTACTTCAAAAGTCTTGTTCAAGTAGTAAATATGTAGTGCTTGTAAGGTGTTTGATAAAATGCCTGAATGACAGAATTGTAAAAAAGATGAGCAAAAGACCTGCGCCTGATCCCGTGACAGTTTTGAGGGGCCATCGTGCTTCCGTCACCGACATATCGTTCCATAAATCTAAAAACTTGTTGTTTTCTGGGTACATGTTGTTTATTTCATTTTGCAAGTATAATTTTAGATTATGTATGCTAAATGGGGTGGTTTGCAGTTCTGCGGATGGTGAGTTGCGTATTTGGGATACATTACAACATCGAACTATATCTTCAGCATGGTAGGATATTTACTTATATTATTGAGGGGGTGGAGAAGTTGCAGTACAAGCGTTTGAAGGCTAATGTGATTTTAATAATGTACGTAGGGTGCATAGTGGGAAGCATGGTGTAATCTCTGTTGCAGCCTGTGGAAACAATGATAAAGTTGTCAGGTTATTTCTAGTTCGGTTTGTGTCTTTGAATTTAAGCGGCAATGTGTTTTTTACTGGAATAGTTGGTGGCCAATTTGACCTTGTGCGAGACTTTATCATGGTGTTGCAGGTAATTAAATTTAGGTGAGCGATTTTGTTATCAATTGCGATTGACTGCTTCTATTCTGATAATGTAGCCAGGGAAGAGATGGAACTATAAAGTTGTGGGATATTGGAGATGGGGGTTTGCCTAGGTATGTATTAGTTTTAGTTGTTCACGTGGCATTTAAGAGCTTGTACTGAGTTTGCATCTGAATTAGAATTTTTAGTTACTTGCCTAACAATTAACAACATTTAAGTATAAATGGAGCGGGATCCTGGTAAAATGTGGCCTGTTTTTTTCTTTTTAATTGTCAGGGCCCCTTCTTCTATGATAACAACGAACTCCTACCACTTCTGTAAACTCTCGTTAGTAAAGAAGCCTTCCAGTTTTGCAAAGCAAGTAGATGATGCACAGAGTAACTGTCATAAGTTGGTCGATGATACCAGCAATTTGGGGAGTCTTGATGGCATTCAAGGAAGTAGTTGCAGCATTCCTGAAGGTTCTCTCTTAGCTTTCATTAACGAGATTATTTTTCTTAGAAATGGCATGTAGTCCACAGGCACAGTATAAGTGAACTTTAATTCTAAATACTGGAAATACAATGCTTAATCCATCGACGCTAAGTAATTATTCACGGCCAATTAGGAGTTGGTGCTTAATCCATTGAAGCCAACTATCTACATATCCACAGTCAAGTAGGACTGGGAAGGGGGCTCCACCATATAATATTTACACACATTAAATGCTTCATGACAAATTAATATGGGATTTGGGAATCTCAACTTCTAACAAATTGATGTAGCATGACTTTATCTTCAAAACTGCCTTGCACAAATTAATTAGAATGCAAGATCGATGATATTGTCATGGTTTTCAGGTTCAATTATTTTTTCATCTTTCGCTCCAACTTCATCCTTTGTTGACTCCTAGATGGCTTTCAAATACAAATATCGAGATCTATGGTTACCATTTAAAGCACCTTCAAGGGTGCCTTAGTTGATGCCTTGCATGTCTGTCTAGTTTTATTTATTTATGTTGAAATTTCAACCTTTTAATTTTCAACTGTTATCAGATGATGAACTCGGTGGAGGTCATGAATATGTTGCTATAGCAGGGGAAGAATCCTCTAAGGTCAATAATTACTCTTGAATAATAGGAGTATATTACCATAGTCATTTTTTCTCAAATATCTTCTCATTCGAACTTTTTGCACTAATCTTTAGGTTGAGATTTGGGATCTCAATGCTTCAGTAAGGTTAGCACAGTTACCTCACTCTGATGCCTCCTCAAATCATGCTTCAAAAGCAAGAGGTTTGCTTCTGACGTTTCTCTGATTATACACGTCATTTTTTTCCCACATTTGACATAGCTTTTTCATCTGCTTTACTTGTTGATGTGTTGGTAACTAGACGTGCTTAAAAAAGGAAACTAACATGTTTTTCATCTGTTACAAATTTTTTTTTTTGGTCCAAAACTTAGATAGTGTTCTTATGCTTGAAGTTTCATCTCCTTCCATTGGCTAAGATCTTCCTGAACTACATATCTGCATAAAATTTGGTTCCACGTTATTGTGCTTTTTGAGATGACAGAACGTGATTTGCTGTCTATGTTATTAGGCTTAACCCTCAGTAGAAAGTATTCTTCTTTAGTTCTTTTATTGGCAGTAACGGAGCCAGATCGAAAATTCGAGGGGGCACCTTAATTTTTCTTTTGTCTTAAATATGTAGGTTAATAAATTCAGCACTAAAAAATAGAAAGAAAAATTTGGTTGTTATTATATCGTATTTTCTATATACGTATAAACTCATTACATACAAGACTCTCTTCATGTCAAGTATGATAATTTTCACTCAAATTATGGGCTATTTTTATGTTGAATTATATGGGACCCACAGTAGTGTTTTGAATCTTGTGGGGCACGTTGCCCCCAGGTCCTAGCGTGGCACCGCAACTGTTTATTAATGAATGTCTTTCTTAACAAAACAGCTCTCATTTTTTTGGGCATTGGTTATTTATTTGCACAGGAATGTGTATGGCCGTTCAAGCATTTGTACCATCTCAATCCCAGGGTTTCCTGACTGTCTTGGCTGGGTATGATCTTGTATCCATTGTTTCCCTTGACAAAGGTTTCTTATCGATTTTTGCGTCAACTCCTGGTTTTGCTACTAGCATTATTCTTCTTCCCTAATGAAACAGTTTTGCTATTTAAGGAAATTAAGTGAAGTAGGCCGCATGCAGTTTCTATCTGCGGAATTAGTAATCTTAGTGGATTATTTCCTATTTGATAAGTTCATTTGTACGAACATTCAGGAAGAGAATTTCCTTCTATATGGTTTTTGGTTATGACATTATTTGTTAAATTTCCATAACTCAGAGGAACACAAAATCCTCTTAAAAATTCGGAATATAGAATGAGAAGTCCCCAATCTGGTCAGCTTAATGGACTTGATGTCTAATCGAGGAGACCCAATATTGAGAAACATGACTCTAATATGCTCTTGGTACCTGAGCCCAATTATGTAATCATTTAAATACAAGTACCAACTTTTCCTCTTACTCTTCATAATATGTTGTGCAACACCATAGTGTAATTTCTAAAATTATATTCTCTGGGAAAATTAACAAGTTATTCTGCAATATGTTGCCATTTCTTGATTTCTCAACATGATAGTTACTTTCCGATTCAGCACTATTTTTCTAAATTGACAGTTACGAAGATGGAACCATGGTATGGTGGGATTTGAGGAATCCAGGAGTTCCTCTGACATCGGTAAAGTATCATTCAGAACCAGGTCTGAGATTGAAAACTTTTTGGTTTGGAAAACAGTAGTTTTTTAGTGTTTTCGCATATAAATTGCTAATAAGGGATTTGATATATTCTAGTTCTAAGTCTATGTGTTGATGAGTCGTGCACTGGGGGCATCTCTGGAGCTGCCGATGAGAAAGTCGTCATATTTGCTTTGGATCAATCGATGGTAATCATTTATTTTTACTGGGTTGGCATCGGTGACAAGAGTTGTTGGAACCTCAATTGTGTAATTAATCACATGGTTAATCATAATTACTTGTGTTAGTTATAAGTCGACTTCAAGCTTTTGTTCGGTTTCTAACCTTCCATTTTCTTTTCCCACTTCTATTAAAAAATACACAAAACCTTTTGTATTGTTCCTAGTCAGTTGTCTGTTCGGAGTTCTATAAAATCGTTAAATTAAAAAAAAAATGCGTTGATCTTTAATATTTTTATAATGAGCTTGGACCCTGTTTGTTTTTAACACTACTAGGGATCATTTTTGTTTCAAGATTTTCTTTTAAAAAAATCTTTAGTACGTAATGGACTTGGTTTTTTTTGGGATAATGTTTTCTGCACAACCAAGCTTATATTTTTAGAGTGTAGTTATAATAGCTAAGCTTTTGGTCATTCTTTGTTTTGTTATTCTTAAATCTTCAGATAGTGCACTAGCAAAAAACCTTCAGATAGTGGATACTGCATTCATTATTTTCTTCCATTTTGTGGGTTTCATTTTGAAGTTGAAAAGTGAAATGAAATCCCATGTTCTTGTTTGATTTTTGTGCGGATGATTAGCATTCAATATTGTGTCTCACAAAAAAAAAACCGTACTCGAAGTTTAAGTGCTTGGTACTGATACAGTCTATAGTTATAAGTTTAGGTCGAGGAAGCACGCACTTGGATACGGTGACACGGGGATCCAACAATTATCAAAAGTCTTGAATACGGGACAAGGCAAAAAAAATGAATTTTAATTTTTTATATGCATGAATAGGATTTGTATGTGTCAAGCACTCAACAACTCCATTCATAAATAAATAATAAAAATTTCTCTCACAATTAAAACCTTCTCCAAAGCAGAGCTACCACCACCCTGCTCCTATTTGCTTCAAATTACATCGCCACCTAACTTTTTCACCCTTCTATCCCCTCTCTGTAATCGACACATACCCCCACAAAGGAAAATTAGTAATTTTCTTCTCTTCATCCTTACACTAATGATAACACTGGAGTTTATTTGAGCCACTAATTAAAAGTAGACTTCAAATACACACACACACTCACACCACTAACTGAAAGTAGACTTCAACACGTGTGTGTGTGTGTATTTGACGATAGAAACGGAGTGGGTTTGATGAGATGAGATAATATATATTAGAGCTTTGCTATAAAATTGGGTTAAAATCATATTGGATTGGGCCATTTTGGGTGGACTGTGTCGGTGAGGAGTCCACCCGTGCCGTTTGCATATGGACACTCCACCTAGCGAGTCGGACATGTACTCAGCCGATTCGGCTGCATCTGATACGCATTTGGCAGCTTCCCATCCGTGTCCATACTACCTAGGTTTAGGTCATTTAAGATTTCTCTTATTACAATGCATTACATGTAGACTGATGTAGTTAATACAATTGCTTGAGAAGGGCTGCAAGTAAAACTTTAAATGGCACAACACTTGCTATAATTTACTTAATCATAATAAAATATTTGTCATTGGTTTCTAATAGTCAATCACACCATACCATATAAATTTAGTTACTCTCCTTGGTCTTAACTTGTGTACCAGAACTTGTGGTGCAGCAGGATTTTTTTTTCCCAGAAGTTTCTGGTTTGTATTTGTATACCAGATTGATTTATGCTGATCACATGACTTAGGGTGTTTCTGTGTTTAAAAAAGAAATAAGATTGGAGCGGCCTGGTATTGCCGGAATATCAATTCGTGCAGATAGAAAAATAGCTGCCACAGCTGGCTGGGATCACAGGTAGTTAAAGTAGATGCTTACCTAAATATTTTTGTAATTACTTCTTTTTGGTTGGATTTATATGGTTAAATTTATGCAATTTCAGTTGCTGTAGGTGAAACACTATGCATAGTAACATTATGTTTTAGGGCGAGGGTGCTAGCCAACTGGGTCACTAGTTCGAGCTTCAAATTAATAGTAAAAGTAAATACAAAAGATGTATATGCCCAAGGTATAGTAACATATCAAATCAATTAGAGTTTGCAGAAAACCTGGTTTTTCTACCTAATTGTTCTATATGGATAAAAAATACAAAAAAGACACAAAAAACATCATTATATAGATAGCTCATTAAAAAGAAGTAAACTAGGAGTGTGGGTTTTTCAATTTTCCTCTTGGTTTGTATTTTGTTTAGGTTGTAGTCATGTTTATGTTTCTAGAAGTATATTTTTGCTTTTGGTTTTACACTATTTTTGGTATCATTATGGTTGACATAAGTCTAATTTGGGTAGCAAGTCCTCCTAACATTACTTGCTATGAAATAATACTGCATTTTCATTATAACAGGATCAGGGTATATAATTATCGCAATGGAAATGCTTTGGCCATACTGAAGTATCATCATGCTACGGTATGCCAATATTTCTATTATAATTTCTCTTGACTGAATATTTAAATTCACATGGCCTCTAATATTCAAGTCATACCTTCCAATTATTAGAAGCATTTGTCGTGTATTTTTGGAAACATGATTTAGCAAACGATATTAAGCTTATCTTACACCTTGAAGAAATTCAGTTGTCATTTTTATCTCTACCCTTATCTCCCAGCTGCCATCTGAAGTAGCAACTCTCAAATGGCACAATTCTCGGTATGTATACATATACCTTGGACGTCACAAGAGCCTTTGTACCCTTCCATTTTGACTTTGTTATTCTTTAGTACTCTTTTGGAATTCTCTGTCTAGAAAGGTTCTATCAATAACCTAAATATGCCAGAGAATGTATATATAGTACTCTTGTATTTTCATGGTTTAAATAAGATTTTATTTATTGCATTTAATGTACAAATATCTCGTTTAAAATTTGACTGACTTCTACCCATTTCTCTAGCTTGATGCTTATGTCTTTTATCATTGGCGGGATCATAGACTATCTAAGCACTTCTCCTAATTATTGATTCAACTTGAATGATATATTAACCTATGGACCAGCTTTCAGTGATTTAATTAAATTAGTAATCTTGGGGCCACAGTCTGTTCCATGTTTGTTTCAAGGTATTAAGTATAGGATAGATTTATAATCCTTTAAATTTTCCAATCTCATGTTTGTTTTATAAAAACTTATTGAAGATTAATCCAAGGATTATAATCCTTTAAATTATCCTATCACGTGTTTGTTTTGTTGGAGTAGGGGATAGTACTATAATCCCCTCTAATACTTGGGTGGAGGAGGTATTATTTAATCCCCTCTAGCAAGTCATTTTTTTAAAGGATATAATCTCTCGTTATAATCCTATGTAAAACAAACATAGGATTGGAAAATTTAAAGGATTATAGTCCAATCCCAATGATTATCCCTTGAAACAAACATGGGATAAAATTTTAAAGGATTATAGTCCAATCCTAAACTTAATTCTTACAAACAAACATAAGATAGGATAATTTAATCCCTAGGATTAATAATGATGGGATTAATTATCCCGGATTACTATCCCGGGATTATAATCCCCCGAAACAAACATGGCCTCAGTACTAAAGATCTGATTGCATTTATTGTTGACATATGATGTATATCTGTGATTGTGAATCAATGTCCGTCAAAGAAATTCAAGCCGAAGCCTGTTGTGTGTTACATATATTTAGACGTTACATATATTAAGACATGAGTGGCACTGTGGCAATGTGCACCTTGTTACTCCCTGAATGTATTTTCTTTCTTGTTGTTTTTATTTGTACTTCATATCTACATGCTTTTTCTTTGTCACTCTCCATGTGTGCGCGCTCATGTATGTTGTGTTCTATATGAGCTTCTGAATTTTTGTAATTATTCCTAAATTATCTTTGCAGTGCAATGCTGTCACTTTCTCAAGTAATAACAGACTGATGGCATCTTCATCGGAAGATACCAGTGTTGCCCTGTGGGAACTTTATCCTCCAAGAACTGTAATTTGAGCTGTGGGAGATAATGGTTACCCCTGAAATGACAACTCTTCAGAGTTCATGGTCAGTCGGTGAGGAGCGCCTTGTAAAGCTAGTGAAAGATGTAGCTGTTTTCTTTTTGTAATTATTATTTTAGGGACGGACTATCATAATGCCGGAAAGATGTACAATACATCTATATATTTGAAGTTGTTTTAGATATGCTAGAAAATGTAATTTACTAAGATAATGGTAAGGTTGACATTTAGAAAGTCGTCTTGCATATAGAAGAGTTCGCAAATTAGATATTCATATCTATCCTGTATTTTTTTTTATTTTTTTTTATATCATGAGATGCTGAATGAAAAGATTTTAGTGCACTTTGAAATGTATGTTTTTTTTTGTAATCCAAATAGTGAGATTACGTTCCTTTGACATCTACTAATTATAGTTTCTTAATTTAAATAGTCTGAAAATTAATAATTTTAAACAATTCGGATAATAAAAGGCAGTACTTATCGTAGGGTTCCATACTCAAAATGGCTTGTAGGTGAATACTTGATGACTTTCTTGATAATTAGATAGGATTTTTAATGCATACATATCCATTCACAAATTAAAATATAACAAATATAACGTGATTCTCCAAGTGAAATCAGGATTTTGCTTTATAAAATGTTTGAAAAGTATTTTTTTTTTTTAATAATGAAGATTAGTATTTTTAAGACTAAATGATTAATTGTGATTTATCTGATCTTATATAAACTTTTTTTTATATAAAAAGTAATTTATTAATTGTCCAAATCTTAAAAATACTGGACTTTGGACCTTAAAAATAGTTAAAAAAACAGTTAAAAACTTTATTAATATCTGATTAGTATTTAGTACCGGGCCTTAAAAATAGTTAAAACAGACCTGGACTGGGCAGGAATTAACGTAGAATATGCTGGACCCAGAATACAGGACTTTGGACCTTATTAATGGTATGCTACAATTGTATTTAGCCCGCAAAGAGGAACTAGGGTTTAAAGTTATATACCCAGTAGAAGCAATTTTTTCTAGACACATCTTTAGACTTCAGGTTAATGGTTATATTCTTTTGTGCGCATAAGAATCCTCTTTCTCTCTCTCTCTCTCTCTCTTAACCAATTATCTGGTATATCTCGCTTATCGCATCGCGAAGTATAAGAAGGGTATAATGTATGCAGTCTTACGTGCATCGTTATTACTTTTTTAAATTTTGTTACAAACGGGGGCAGTGATGATGAAAGTCATGCACCACTCTGAATTATCAGTGAGGATAAACATTTCATTTACCCATTTATATTGGATCTGAGCCCCTTTTCTCAACTTGATTTTCATAAATGATTCTTTCATATTAAGATCTAAGTTCGGATCTAAATTTACATTTATGTAATTATTTTATTTATATATGAATAAGATCGTGGAAGAAAATAGAACCAAGTGATGGTGGTCTTTTAAGATCAAACCATGATGCGGACCGTATAAGCATATTGCTGCTTCTGTGGATGAAATTTTGGTTTCTGATGGGTTCTGTTTTTTTCTTCTTTTTCCTGTTATAACTTTTTATTTTAACCGGAGTGAGTAGTATATTACTTCCTCTGAATTGTATACATAATTTTTTCAATGTTCGACACGCATCGGTAAATATAAAGTATACTTCCGTAATTTATTTTTAAATTTTCTTTTTCTGAATTAAACTTAAGTTTTAAACTTTTATTTAAAAAAAGAAAAAAATTAAAATTATTTATGAAATTATGTTATAAATAAGCGTTAAAATGCGTGCCGATATACTACTCGGGGTGACGGAGAGTATTCAATATTTGCTATTTTTCATTATTCAGATATAATTTATCCGCGCTTCTCGTTATAATATTATTTTAAAATTTGTTATGAAGAGATTTATAAGTTAGGTAAAAGTTGAATAAAAAATTATAATATTATTCAAATTTGTTAAAAATAATATTTTATAAAAAGTAATAGTTAAATAGATAAATAATAATTCTTCATATAATGTAAAAAACAACATAATTTAGGTTGATAAGCAAAGCACACAAATTTAAAAGTCGGAACAAATTTGATCGGACCAAACATTTTTCAAATCAGATTTTCTAGGTCTGGTACTCCAAAAAAGTATAACATCATTTATAATTTTTTTTTTTTAAGTTTTCTTTATTCTTTACGGTTGCATTTATTTACCGGATAATATCTTACAGGAAAATATTTTTCAAATTTGATGGGTAATATTGAATATATGGATTAACAATGGAAAAATTGTTTTAACCGTGAAAAGTGATGTTTTTGAGTGGTTACAAAAAAATTCTGACGTTCTTACTCGAAGTTGATTCAGAATAGGTTTCATTTGTTTTAACAGTTTCTAGACTGTTGGATCAATCATCCAACGTTCTGATTTAAAAAAAAAAATTTAACACGGACCCTGGACAATGTCCGCGGTACGGGATAATTGCTTTTAGTCACGTACCCTAGACAATGTTCGCGGTACGGGTGACCTAGCAGTATGGGCTATTTTAATTAATGTAATTAGTGTGTATGCAGGGGGCAGGGTACATGCTGAGGGGCAAAACTCTAATTCACCCGTACCGCGGACAATGTCCAGGATACGTGTATTTTTTTTAAAATCAGAGCCGTTGGATGGTTGATTCAACGGCTTAGAAACCGTTTGTTACGAAACAGGTCCCTAGCAAAGATTTGTCAGGGACCATTCTCCTTTTTTAAATATCAGAAAAGTCAGTGAAAAGATATTGAACAGGAATTTAAATCTTGCCTTACAAATGTACGTGACCCTACGCAGAGACCTCTCTGGAATAATGAAAGTATGCATCATACTCCCTCCGTCCCAGCGATTTATATACAAATCATCTGGGTACGGAGGACAAGGCAGTATTTAAAAACAATATAAGTTGGATTGTGAAGTACTGAAGTACAATTAAATACTCCTGCTTTATGAAACAAATCATGGATTAGTTTTAGGAGGGAAATGGCCCCGCCCATTAAAAAAGTTAAAGCACCTGCTTTGCCTCCTTTTTCTATGCTGCTACAAATAATTAACAGAAGACACTTTATCACCTTCTATACACACATTTGCTCTAAAAATTTACAACTCCAAATACCATCTATCTGCCTAAAAAAAAAATGCCAACTGATTTCTTGCTTCCCGATTTAAACGAAGAGCCAATTCCAGACTTGAATGAAATTCCAGCTACTATAACGGGTCCTGCAAAAATAAAGAGATTGACAAATTTAGAGAAGGATGAAATTGTTCAAATGCT
>PHNY01272079.1:454-12180 GCA_003724115.2 Anethum foeniculum | reverse complement strand
CCCTCTCTCTCTCTCTCTCTCTCTCTCTCTCTCTCTCTCTCTCTCTCTCATAATTGTGTTATATATTTTTCATTATGATCCTTGTAAAACTTTTGTATCAAACATGCATGTTTGTCAATGTGTGAAGAATGCATGTTACTTTTTGTCTGTATCTTTCTTGTTTTGTCGATGTGTGTTATTTTTAAGACTAGTAACTTACAAGCCTAAAACTTACTTTCTTTCATTGCCTAACTGAAAAACATAAACATAGATGCAAAAATGTAAACATATTTTGCCTTAATTATAACTTCACTTGCATTTTAAACTCGAGTTTTCAAATTATTGGGACATGACTGTCTCAAAATTGCTTTCTGTCTCTGTAGTCAATCAAAGAAGCCTCATAGGTAATTAGTCTGATTTTTTTCTGAGGATACTTTGTCGATGATTAGGTTTTCCATATTCCTTCTACGGTTATAGCTGCTCTTCTATTATAACGTTTCTATGCTTCATCTAAGCTCGTTTCTACAGATATTCCCTAGTTAAGTTTGACAATGTTCCCAGGGACACATGGAAATGTTTTAGGCATCTATATTAATATCGAATATATCGAACTAGTAATGGTTTTCAAACTAATCATAAAATGTACAGATTTATTACTCTGCATTTAGTAATCTGCAAATATGATGCATTAGTAGTAATACAGTAGTAGTACACAGCCAGAAGAAGAAAATGCATATTGGAACATATTCCCATGCCTAAAGTTTTGAGCGTTGAACGAGGAACATGCAGAACCTGGCCTAAAGCCTAGAAGAGTTATGACACAAGTATCATCCAATGCTCACGAAGATTTAGGAAGCATCTTCGAGTAGATTCTAATTCTTCCAACACATCCTCAACAAAATGTCACCATTGTCAAAGGATGGAAGGATCATTCATTAAAGTTAACTTGTTAGTTGCCAAAAACATGCACTGTAATTATTTTAACATAGGTTGGATGCATTGTTATTTTTTTTCTAAGTACTTATTTTCTTTTACAGAGTGCAAATGCATATACATGTGTCAAGAGACGTATGTTATTTCTGCAGTGTGGAACCTTTATTTTCAATTATCTTCAATTTATGTGACTTCTGTATATGAAAAAAAGTCAGGTTTTATTCTTTAAGCTCTCAAACATTGAATCCATATTGATTCTTGGTGCAGAATCGAGCCAGATTTCTGATGGCAGTGATGAAACTGGATCTATATCTGGAGATGCTGATTGCAAAGATGTGTTTCGACCTTTTCGTGCTTTTTGTACACGTAAAGATGTATGTATGATAGCTTTGACTTTGCCAACACCATTCAACATTTGATTGATATAAAATGTCTTAAAATTAGCTGATTTCCCTTGATTTGCACTACTAGTAAAGAAAATTGAAATGAATCACTTTCTGATCGTTGGAGTGATCATTTTTCATATTTTTCTGCTTCCACCTGATAAATACTCATGTTATCAGATATATTGTGAAGATGTTGTCCTAGAAGACACTGATGTAGCCAGAGGAATAGTCCAGTATGTTACAGAAACAGCAATAGAGATTTTGATAATTGGTGCTGGCTCGAAAGGAGGTTTTTTTAGGTATTGCATTCTTAAAATCGTAAATGTCTTGAACATTCCAATAGAACGGTGTTTTCTTATTAATTCATTTCATGCTTTGATTTCTTAATTCATGTCTAATGCAACTCAGTAGACTAAATTTCATCTGAAAGAGATTATGCTAAACCTCCGTATAGCATCTCGATGTGAAGGTCTGCGGCTTATTAGTGAATATTTTTTTTGGCTTATGACTGTGCAGAAAATTATCTCTGAAATCCACAGTCATGTAACAATATTGTTTTTATGAAGTTGTTTCAAGTTTAATGTCTATTCCTATCTCTGGAACTTTGGCCTCTCTGTCTACAAGTCTATGACCAATATTTCATACTACTTTGGCTTCAAAAATTAAATACAACATTTAGACTGCTGTGTAACAATCTAAATATGCATACCCATACGTTCATAAACAATGCTCATATTCTAATTTCTGTGACATTTCTGGACTGTAGATTTAAATCGAAAGATATTTCTGGAAGTGTATCTAAAGGTATACCTGATTTTTGTACTATCTACGTCATCTCTAAAGGAAAGATTTCCACCACGCGAGCTGCTTCAAGGCCTGCCCCTTTTGTTTCACCTATTCGTAGCCAAATACTGCTCCAGCCTAGCTTTAGATCCGAATTGGAGATATCAATACCCCATTCCTACAGTTCAAAAGGTAATTGGTTTATGACAATATTAATCCATCACTTCTATATCCCTTTCCTTTCATATATTAAGTTTGCTTAATACCTAGCATTGCCTCTCAGCAGTTCCAAAGCCAACATCGGAACAAACTTCTCAGAGCCTTCCAAGTGATTCAGGTTTCAGCAGGCAAGTTCAGATTATTCAACTTTCGAGACATTTGAAGGGATGACCAAAAAATTACTGTAGTCGTTCAAATTTCTGCGTGTCAGATGTCTAGTAGGTTAAACTGCAGTTCTTCTAAAACTGCATTATGTGATGTCAGAGTACAACACGGAACTTAATGTGGTGAATGAACATCTATTTTACTTGTGATAACACCCTTTCTTATAGCTGAACTGAACTATGTCTATTTTGTCAATAACAGATCACCATATGCTAATAGGAGAGCCCAAAATGCAAATCCATATGATCTCGACTTATCCTTCACCAGTTCTGGTAGACCAAGCACCGATCGTATGTATTTCGAAAGCTACGATACGAATTCAACCCCAAGGCTTTCGAACTTTTCAAACTTCTCAGACTTAGACAATTTCCAAAGCTTTGAAACATATCAAAATGGAAGAAGATCAGTGGACACGATAACAGCAACTGAACTCTCTTTTGTCTCGGCTGAAAGTGATATTAATTTGTCCTCATCGCCACCAGCGGTGAGAATCAATCATAAAGTTTATGTAGGAACCTGCAGCTGTGACATTTCCCTTGGAAATCCTTGCCATCTTTCTCCTGTTATTGTATAATTAGACTTAATTTCCAGGAATCATAACATGTGACATCAATCATAACTGATTTTTAACCATAATGATTGAATATGAATACTGATATTGGTATTATATAATTTACAGGATGATTTAGAAGCAGAGATGAAAAGACTTAAGCTGGAGCTCAAGCAAACGATGGACATGTACAGTACAGCTTGTAAAGAAGCACTCTCGGCCAAACAGAAGGTATGTAAAGTCGATTCATCCTTACACTATCACAACTCAACTGCATTGTTTAACATTCTGTTTATAGGCAATGGAGCTCCAGCGCTGGAAAATGGAAGAAGAGCAGAGATTAGAAGAAGCACGACTTGCTGAGGAAAAAGCATTGGCACTTGCAGAAAGAGAAAAGGCCAAGTCCAAGGCAGCCATAGAACATGCTGAAGCTGCTCAGAGGCTTGCAGAGATTGAAGCACAAAAGAGGATTACTGCAGAAATGAAAGCGTTCAAAGAGTCTGAAGAGAAGAACAAGGCACTTACTTCAATGGCAAAATCAGATGGAAGGTACAGAAAGTACACTATTGAGGAGATAGAAGCAGCGACCGAATTCTTTGCCAAGTCTCGTAAGATTGGTGAAGGTGGTTATGGGCCGGTATACAAATGTAATTTGGACCACACACCAGTTGCGGTTAAGGTTCTACGCCCAGATGCAGCTCAAGGAAGAACACAGTTTCAACAAGAGGTACACACCACATGTACAGAATTTTAAATATTCCAGGTGTTTCAAATAATCACTGGTTCATTTTGCAAAATGACTAGAAATTCACTTGGCGTCTTCAAGTGAAAAACATAATGCTACTTTTAAACGGGGAAAACGAAGATGAATAATATAAGACATGTCCAAGAACATAAGTGAAATTTATCAGGAACCTCAATTATTTAGCGGTCACTAAGTAAAAAATTACAAAAACTGTATGTACTCCATACAAGTTCTACCACATGCATCCAAAAGTTCAAAATATACATTATGTATGCCTTAATACATATTATATATAAGACAGGTTTTATCTTACATGTTTGTTAATTCACGAATGAATCTTGTTGCATGGTTCACTATCAGTTTTAGCTGTATGTTTTCTTACAATATGAGATGTCCATGGCCACTGCTAGGTTGAAATACTGAGCTGCATACGGCATCCTAATATGGTTTTACTCCTTGGAGCTTGCCCCGAGTATGGCTGCTTAGTTTATGAGTACATGTCAAATGGAAGTTTAGAAGACCGTCTTCTTCAGAGAGGAAACTCAAAACCACTGTCTTGGCAGCATAGGTTTCGGATTGCAGCCGAGATTGGAACAGGGCTCCTTTTCCTTCACCAGACAAAACCAGAACCACTAGTACATCGCGACCTAAAACCTGGAAATATCTTGCTTGACCGCAACTTTGTTAGTAAAATTGGTGATGTTGGATTGGCCAGGCTTGTCCCTCCATCAGTTGCAGATACTGTTACCCAGTATCGTGTGACATCCACAGCTGGAACATTTTGCTATATAGATCCAGAGTATCAGCAAACAGGCATGCTTGGTGTAAAGTCTGACATATACTCTTTAGGAATCATGTATCTGCAGATGATTACTGCCAAGTCACCGATGGGCTTAACACATCATGTTGAAAGGGCTATTGAAAAGGGAACTTTTCATGAGATTCTGGATCAATCTGTGCCTGATTGGCCAGTTGAAGAGGCATTAAGCTTTGCGAAGATATCTCTACAGTGTGCTGAGCTACGGAGAAAAGATAGACCAGATCTTGGCACAGTTGTCTTGCCAGAGCTTCAGCGATTAAGAGAACTTGCTGAAGAGAACATGACAGATGCAATGCTGTACGGTACAGGTCCCTCGCCCACCCAAAGTCAAGCCTCCATATCTCAAGTAAGTGACATAGTACATATTCAAACTACAATTCTTGCGGCAAACTAGTCATTGTTGTGAGGTAATTAATATTAGATGACAGAATGTAGATGTGTTTATTGACGCTGATCAGAATAATTCTTACAAACATGTCAAGGCAATTATAAAATCACATAGGGGTGCTAACTTCATGAAGATAAGCCTTAAACAAACATGAAAATTCTTATGATCGCTCATGTCATGCTAAAAAACCCAAAAACTACAACGAATTAATTAATGCGAGTGGCAACTTGATCAGAAATGGAAGCGCAAGTCAAAATTAAGTACACTATAATGATGTTGGAAGCATTAACTAGTATTTATTGTAATATTAAAGTGTTTTCGTTAATACAGTGGATGTTTCATATTAACTATTTGATGTTTTGGAACTAAATAGTAAACTTCCGAGACATGATTTCAGAACATTAATTCATACAGAAAGGAATCTTGGTTGAGTTAGTTTTGGAGATCCGGGTTAAAAGTATTGATTTTAAACAACTATAAACATCATGAGCATTCTGATATTAACTTCTTACAAGGCCTAACAACTTTCTAATTGAATCATGAAGGCAAGTTATCCGCGATCTAGCTATACCTACAATAGCAGAACAAGCACAGGTGATAAATCTGCAGAAGAAAGCTAGTGCAGGAACATATAGAAAGTTGAAAAATGGAAGATATCAAACCACATGTGCGGGCTTCATCATATGACAGATTATCATATTCTATTAGGCTTTAGAGCATAAACCTCTCAGAGTATTTCACTATAAGACACAGCTCCAGACGTTTCCAGTTCTGAACTGGTACCATTATGACATCTCTCTGTGCAGTGGGATTAAAAAGATGTGAATTATCTCCCAGTAAACATTCTGTATCTATCACATCGGTTTCTTCAACCCTGTCAATGGATGTACAGTTTTTTTCCCAGAAGTAGCTCAAAGTTGTATAATGATTTATGTAAATGATAGCATCTGCCAGAATATGGTCAGATGAACAAAGAGTGTCTACAATAACTGTGGGTAGCGTATTTTAATTTGGTTTATTTAGATCACAGCAGCTTGTACTGCAAGCAAATTTTCGGAATCTGGCAGTAAGTTTCATCTTAATTTGATCGAAAACAAAGTAACCACAAAATGAACTAGTGCAATAAAATTAACAAGATTTATAGCTGAAGAGAATCAACGAACACTTCTTCTTTTCACAATATTAGTAACAGCTTGAATTTGAAGTTGCATGCAACTAAAAAGGAGATTCCAGGCCCAAGTTTGATTCACATATCCTTAAAGTACTCCTTCATTAGAGAGCTGATATCTATAAACAGGAGAGAACTTAAAAGAGGAAAAAAAACTAGTAAAGATAACACAGCATTACAGTGTCTAAAACAAATTTAACAACTCTTGAGAATCTGGCAAAGTTGGTCAAGAGTGTGGGTATAATTTTCTAAACATGTGATAAGCTCGTCGCCTTGACGTCTCACATTAACAGCTTGAGTAGTCTTGGCACTTTCCTGATCAGCCAACACGTTGTCGACTTCTTCCACAAATTTTCCTTCAAGTACAGCATTGATCTGTTCTGCAGAATTTAGCAGCTCTACGGTCATCCTTTCTACCTTCTCTTCTTGATTACTTTCTTTCTTCTCATTCTTTACATCTACATTCTCTTTCGGACACTCTACTTCTACCTTTACTTCTGATCTGCATAGCTTGTTCGGTTTTCTTACATTTTTGCTGCTTTTCCGTCGTGCACCCCAGCCTTGCAGAAAGTGTTTCTTTGGCATAATTTTGCGCTTATACTTTTTGGAAAGTGGTGAGACTGAAATATAAAGAGTCCCATAGTAAGTATCATGACTTCTGATAAAAATTTGATAGACAGTCATGTAGTTTTGACACGAATGCTAATAAATCATGGAGCCAAATTGTAATGCCAAGTGCCAAGTCACCAGAAAATTAAAGCTACTTTAGTTATCTATAATCTCTTTAAAAGTCTCGCTTTAACGAGTGAAAAATAGGCACCTTGACAGCAGTGGACTGCCTACAGTGCACTAAAAAATTTATGAGTCTAAGCTAACTAATTACATTGAAATGGTAAAGGTGCTAACAGCCAAATAGTTCAAACAACTAAACCAACTGATCGTTTAGATATAAAATCGACTAAACACTTGCAACTTTTGTTTACTAGAATTAATTGACTGAACATAACAAAGGATCTGCATAAAAAGCTTTCCCAGAATGTTCCTTCATATGCATTTTTGAAGCTTAGCACCATTGGCATCACTCACACACAAAAAGGAACAGGTATAGGGGGAACACAGTCCAGAAATCAAAGTGGCCTACTAGATGATTGAGGTTTTAACATCTGCTTAGCACCATCCCAATTTTCTGTTAGAGCCTATTGAATTACATGTCTAGATTTTCAATAATGACAAAATGGTTGTTGGCTTCATAAATAATTACTCTATGATGGCCATCACAGGGTATTAATGGACAGCTAAAGCAGAGAGAGGATAAATATAAAACATAATATAAATATCACTACATTAAAGAATTCTCTATTAGTACCCAGATAAATTTAACAACCAGCTTTATAATTTGAAGGTAGGAAAAAGTAACACACTGGTAACATGAGTGCAGTTGAATGGTGGACATGTTGAAGGTAAGATTACACTACCAAATGGTAACGTTTGTGGGCGAAATATACTGATTGTTACATCTAGATTGAGCAGCAAGGGGAAAACACCAAAATTAACTTAGACAGATAATAGTTGCGACAAATATATATATGGGCACAACAGAACTCATAACTATGAGGGGCATGGTCCTAGATAGGGAAGTATAATTGGGCACAACAACAGGTCTCATGGACGTATCGTGGTCCTCCTGATAGGGAGCTACAAAGAAACCTACAAATAACTAAAAATATCGCATGTCCAACGCCAACTAATTTGGGATAAGTATTAAAAGAAGCCAAAAAGGCACATATCGTAATTTTGTTTATTTCATTTGAAAGACACTTGTGCCACTTCCAGCACTTTCCCAAAACATTCAATTCATAATCAACTTGCACATTTAGTCCTTGCAACGATAATTACTTCTTTATATCATCTTCCTCAATTCTTTGGTTCACAAATGCCTCCATCACAACAATATCTTACACTAAAATATCCAAGCCTACAAATCTATTCACATATTGCCTAAGCTCCCAAAGTTCCAATGACAACCAAAGCATTGCAATAACCAAATTCCCCGCACTTTTTCTCTCCTAAATATAGTCCCGATCAATAGCAAACTAGCAAGCACTAAAAATCCACATACATAACAAGCAGTTCACACATAAAAAAACACAACAACAATTAAAAAAAAAAAAAACAAATACACCATACAATGCATTTCTATAAAATAAGAACAGTTTTAGCACGAGAACACGTAAACTAAAAAAAATAGTTCACGGCTTAACGCCCTAAGCAATTCTCCATAATTCAATCAATTTAAACCAACAACACTTAAAAATCAAATACACCACACAATGCATTTCAACACACATATTATACATAAACCGGCTCGCCCTCATGTGAGAACAGTTTTAGCACGAGAACACGAAAATTAAAAAAACATACTACCATACCGGACCGCGCAAGAACATCAACCAACAACTCATCACACTTGACATCCTTCACAACAACCGGGTCACCATCCGGGTCGGACTCACTCCTCCCATCTCTAACCCTAACAAACTCCTCAATAGCCTTATAAACATCGGGATCAAAAATTTTCAAATTATTAAAATCATCGAACAATGTGTTCCACTTTTTCTTGCACTGATTCAAGCTTCGATTGAGTCCTAATGCATGGCAATTTTCGACAATTATTTGCCATTTTTGGAAAGATGAGAATGTGTTCAGACAGTCTCGTTCGACAGCAGTGAGTTCGTTGACGAGGATTAGGTGTTCTTGGTGGGTCCAGTCTGGGGCGGCTTGTGAGCGTGTCCGGAGAGTGGTGGAGGACATTGGTCTGTGTGTAGAGGTTTTAAGTTGCAAGTATAGTTTGTGTTTTGTAATGAAAATGTTTTGTTTGTTTGGGGGAGTTTGTTAGGAGTGTGGATGAGATTGGGGAGGGTGTGGCCCAATTTTATGGGTTGTGGCCCATGTAATTGACGTATAGGATTTTGGCCCACTTTGCTATTTTCGATTCAAGAAAATGTTTACTTTGTTTTAAATTAGTGAAGATGAAGTAAATTGACTCTTGATATTATTTCTTTTTTTGTACTTTTTAGTTATATATTAACAAATAAGTTTCTTTTTTGACAAAAATATTTATCTAAGTTCTTAAATTTTTTAAATTTAATATTGCCTTATTTGGGAACATGTATTTGATTTGAAATGATAAATTTCAAATTATATGATTCGAGTTGTCATTTCAAATTATCACATTTGTAACTAAATTATCTCCTTTCACACGTTCAAACATAATTTCAGATGAAATTCAAGTTGCCAAATGGGTGTATAGGTATTTGAGTAAGATGTTACTATCTTGCAAGAACTTCAAAACAGAAATACTCCTTTTATTTTATTTTTTTGACATTTTGACTTTAAACATACATCTATAAGGGAATTTGACTGAATAATAAAAATAATTATTTTTGATTTTTCTGTATTATTTTTTGTTTGATTTGATTTTTGTTATATATTTTTAGGTGCTTTAACTGGATAGTAAAAAATATTATTTCTAATTAACTTTTTTCTGAATTAAAATTTTAATTATTTATTTTTATTTATAGACAAATTAAAAAATAATAACTTTTAGTAACAGTTAAAGGATCTAAATACGTATGTCAAAAATCACGTCAAATAAAAAAAATATAGGGAGTTTGAAACATGACCATTTTGCACGAATTTCGAATTCAATGGCAAAGGTAAAAGTTGGTAGGAGTATAAACGTTAAACAAGATTTTCCATATAGGTGTTTGACCAAAGAATTTTCCATATAGGTGTTTGACCAAAGACTGTGACCGCGGCATCACAAAATTGAAATTGACAGAGGTTGATTATTTTTCTATAAACATTAAGTACATTGAACCTGGACTCTTTTCCACTACTACCCTCGTTTTCCGTGCACCCGTTTTTTGAGGACATGCATTGAAATATCACCGACTAGATTACTATTGTTCTTGATTGCATTATATTTGTGGCTCTAATCAAGATTTATATAGGATTAAGATGCAGTATAGATTTTGTAGATTTGGAATTGGCTTAACTCAACTTAAATTTGGTTGTAACATTAATTAAATACATTAATGAATATCCCAGCATATTAAAAAACGGTTTGACTAACCTGTGCTCTTAGGCACATGATAAGGGGAAGTATTAATTATGGTATTGATTTATGTAACTTTACTCGCTAATAGTTGAGAACTAATGTAGTCATTATCACAGCCTGTTGCTTCTATTTACTACGTTTATTATTGTTTTTACATTAAAAATCAACACCAGGAAAAAAGAAGAAAAAAACTCGTTATATTTATTTCTTTAAATATTTTAATCAATTTATATTATTTGTGTCCTCTTATTTTAAACATGTACTCCTACTAGTTTTGTAATTTTCTTTTGTTACAGTGAAATTAAATTTATATTTTAAGACTAAATTCTGTATTAAAAAAAAAGAGAAAATAAATATGCAAGTCAATAAAAATTAAAATATAATTTTTTGACATAAGCTTACAGAGGTCCCAAAATAGTACAAAAATGAATCAAATGACACGTGTCGTGATCTTACTGGCTACAACTTAATTAATAATAATAGACCCCAGCATTCATATAAATTGCCCTTATAAAAACATTTCATATTGTCAACTCACCAATACCATATCATTAAATTTTTAATCAATTTGGTAGCTCCAGCACTTTTCATTCTTTTTGAACAATTATTTATACACAAATAATAAATCTCTTTTAGCTGCTTAATTATACAGTGTAAATGACACATTAACCATATACTCCCTCCGTTTCAAAATACATGTCCATTTTAGGGAAAAAAAATTGTTTCAAATTAGTTGTCCACTTCAACTTTCAATGAAAGTTTATATTTCCAAAATCAACTCTAGTTCACATATTACTAATTTATATTTACAAGATCAATTATATGCCACATATTATACTCAATTAATGCAATTAATATAACTTTTTTCACCAACATTCACATTTCTTAATATGTGTGATTTTTTGAAAGTGAACATGTATTTTGAAACGGATGGAGTATTAATAATATTATTGGGTCAACAAGAAAGACAATGTTTACCGAGATGTATTTAATGCTCCTGATGCTCCTAATCCTGTGCCCCAGAGGGCACAGGTTAGCCAACCCCATTAAAAAATAGTTTCAAAATGATGTGGTATGGGTGATGTGTCATTTTGAAATATTTTAATCGGTAAAATTAATGTGAATGCATGGGGTCCATCTTAATAACTATATAAAAACCAATGAAAACATGACACGTGACATTTTGGAACCGTTTTGGATCCAATTTTGGGTACCTAACATTTCTCTATTAAAAATAATAGACAAATGAAAATGAATCTCCAGTAGGATTTCGTAAATAATGATGTCCGGAAATGAAGACACATATACAAAATTACATAAATATATGGGTTAAGGAGCAAAAAACACCCTATACTTTAAGAGGTGGAGCAAATAAATCTCTATATTTTAATAAGGTTCAAATAAGCCCTTCTTTTTAAGATGATGGTTGAAAAATGCCCTTCCTTTTTAAAATTATGGTTCAAACAGTCC
>PHNY01272059.1:1631-12349 GCA_003724115.2 Anethum foeniculum | reverse complement strand
ATATTGTTTTACGAATTCAAATTCTTATCAAATATTTAAATTGTTGCTGAAGCCCCTGTTGCTCAATAATTAAAGATTCTGAGGAAAAGTTTTGTAAATTATCAAAGTCGTTTCGGTATTGCTGAAACAATACCATATCAAATTTTGTTGGGGTTCAGAAACTGACGGTTTTAAATGCTCTGCTTAATAGCAGATATCGTTTTTATTTGAAAAACCCTTAAACGTTTTGAACTGTCAAATTAAGCTTTTAATATACTTGCTGAGCATTTCTTTCGCTCATACTTGTCTGTTTTAAATTAACCTTCCAGCGAGAGTTAGATTGGCGAAATTTAGCTGCATAGTTCAGAAAGAGAATAGAAGGATGCTTCAGTGAAGATGTTTGATTCAGGGTATGCGGGAATAGTGTAAGTGTTCTTGTATAAAGTTGTTGTATATATATTAGTTATATTATCGTTTAGTTGGCCTAGTATACTTCTTTTCGAAGTTATACTAGTGGGTTAAGTTTTAGTTTGGAAATTGTTGAAAAGTGTAATAAAAGAAAAAAGGAATTTTTATTTGTGGATTTTGGATTCTTATTTCTAAAACTGTAACCTAAAAGATCTTGGTATAGTTGGGGTCTGAGCTATATTTCAATTGTTAAACAAGTTTATTATGTTGAGGTTTTAGCGTGACTATCAAATCCTCTGACCCCGGATTTGGGACGTCACAAAATATGTTTAAGATCAATGTGAATACGGCCCTTAGCAATGAGTAATGACTGCATAAATAGCATCTCAGGTTGAAAGGGAGCTAACTCCAACTATCTATGTAGAATTTAGGTTTAATGATCTTTTAAGTCTTAAAATTTGCATTCATATACCCAACAGTTCACTTAGTTCAAAATTGTTTTTTTTCCATTAAGTACTAAAAACGTATTTTTTTACTTTTGAATAAGAGAAAAAACGGTATAAATCAACTCGTTAAAAAGTAAAAATATATATTTTCAGTATTTTAGGGACAAAAATGTACGGTCTTGAATGATATGGGCGAATAGGTATATTGATGCAAAACTTAACATTTAAAAAATTATTAAATCTTAAATCTAAGGAAAGTTTAGCCAACTCATGAGCTATTCTGTACATAATTAGCAGTAACAGGCCAGTATATGCAGTTGAATTTCACTTTGTATCTTGTCAATGCCGAACGAAATCTCATGTTTGATTTTAAAAAACGGTACAGTACTATCAGTTACGTTTCTACTTCAGATTAAAATCGTAAGACAGACCTCCTTACTTAAAAAGTATCACAAAATTGACTAAACGATTAAAGTAAAGAAATATACAACGTGAAATTCTGATGGAAGAATATATTCTATATACTATATCATCTTCCAGTGACATAAAGATAGAGTGTGGCCCATGTTCATATATATTATATACACCAGAGGTAAGGTAATCCTTCGGCTTGCAACTTTGGCTTTTCATACTGGAGTCCATCTCTTCTTTGAAAAGTAGTACTCCCTCCGTCCCACCAGGTTTTTTACGCTGTAGGAGGGAGGCCTTGACACGTATTTTAAGACTTATAAAAAGTATAGTTCTATATATTTTTTTAAAATTTTTTTTTCTGAATAAAAATATAATAGTTTAACTTTTATTCAGAAAAAAAAACTTTTAAAAATAAATTATGAAACTATATTTTATAAATCTTAAAATACGTGCGAGTGCACGGTTCCTAACATAAAGAATCTGATGGGACAGAGGGAGTATGACTTTACAGTTAACACCATTACTGGGACAAAAAACAACTTACATAATACATATATTGATTCAGGTACATTATTATTATTAGTATTATTATTATTATTATTATTATTATTATTATTATTATTATTATTATTATTATTATTATTATTATTATTATTATATTTTAGTATCAAAAAATAACTTTTGCTGCTAAAATATTATAATTTTGTTGATATATATTTTAAATTTAACTAACTTGTGTCTTCTTTGTCCTCGGAGAAGCTTGTTTAAACTGAATGGTGAATATTCCGGCATATAATTAAGGGTTTTTCTACCATATGCCCATGGGCACATAATAAGCGCAGAAACTTATAAAATTGGGCCATTTTGATTGGTGGAGTTTTTGTGTATGCAGGGGATCCACCACTATTTTAAAAAGGAACGAATCAATATAGTCCAATTTTGTAAGTTTCCGCGATTATTGTGTGTTCATGGGAGAAAATCCGTATAATTAATTACAACCTATACTGAGACTCTTGACACTTTCCACCAAACTCACTCGCCATGGATGCTGTGTGTGGGGTAGGGAATCGTTTCTTGGTAATTCAACTTTATCCAAAAAGAAAAAAGGAGAGAAGAAAATTGTTGGAATTATCATGGACAAGCTTCCATGTAAAATTACCAAAAAGAGTTGCACAGTGCGCATGAACTGTTAAAACATACTACATTAATCCTCTTTCCACCCGTAAAACCACTGTAGAAGGGAAGCAATTACATATCCTAACACAATCCAATTAGAAACACAACAAAGCAAGTTGATCATGTACAACCAAAAATTCAAATTAACAAACATTTTCATTACGAGATCTTGCAATTCTCTGAGGTCCTGAACCGCCACTACCCCTCATCAAACAATCGTCCATGCTTGATGGAACAAGCGGACCTTTTGATTTTCCATACGTGTTCCAGCACAATCCTTGATGTTGTAACCCTCCTCCTGATCCATACCCTAATTTCGATGAAGCTGGCCTTAGTTGAACGTTGGTGAGATCGACGTTGATACATGGAATGCTATTGCTACAAGCCAGATGAATAGGTTGCACTGAGAAAGTCCCGATGATTTCATCGTACTTGACTCCTGTTATGGCTACTGCGTCTGTTTGATTCTTGCACAAATGCTTGTCGCAATAATATTGATCAATCATTATCGGAACTTTGACATCAGAGACTTGAATGTGTGAAAATGATACGTTCTTCACCAGTCCAGCTCCACCCTATAAACATCAGACGACAGAGCAATTAAACAAATTTACTTATGATTTTTATCTATTTATGAAGCTTTCTTGTTCGATCAAGTAATTAAGGTTGATGTCCGTACCTGCCATGTCTTGATCCTTACTCCATAAAGGGTGTTTTGCATGATAATATTGTCAACCATGATATCAGAAACGCATGCAACACTTTTATCTTTCCCTAATCCTCCTAAGCTGAAACTCAAACAATGATAATAGAAGGATCAGAGTCGGCCTGAGGCCAAGCCGCTTATGCTCTTGAATGGGGCATTGACAAAACTGAACATTTAAGGGACACATACCCTTGCAAATGATGATAGTTCGAAAACTTCTTGTATTGATTTTGGAAAATTTTCGAAACATGAAAACGTCGTTGATTAACTTTTTATTTTGAATTATTACTTGGTACAAAACTTTAATTCGCTTGGGGTCTCTAAATTATGAGGGCAGGCACTGAGAAGGATCAGAGAACAATAACTTATAAAATCATACTCCTTCCGTCCTGTTTATATTGGCCACATTTCCTTTTTCGTCTGTCCCAAAAGTATTGGCCACATTTCCTTATTAAAGCAAATAAAAAGTTAAATATGTTAAGTTTTTCTAAATATGGTAACATTTGAGATTAAGTTAGGTAGCTTTTTCTTGATTGCTAAATACGTGAATTTAGAATGGTAGTCAATATTAGTGGGACGGAGGGAGTAAATAATTATGCAAATAAATTGGTGGAATTCATGCATGTTCGTTAATTGATATTTAGCTATCTTAAATGCGTTTGTCATTCATATAATTTACCTTATTCCATGTCCAGGGCCACAATTTAAATGGTGAATGTGAACGTTGGAACAGCCGGTCTGAATAGACACACAGTCATCCCCTGTAATTTTCCAGATAACTAAATTAGGAGGATAAAAAAATGTAATAGATACTTCCATCTATAATTAGTCGCATCGCATGTGTTCAAATTAGGAGTAATTTGTTATATACTACACAGACTGTGTGAGTAGTTAGCTTCTGCGCATCAAAAGTTGTCTCCAGGGACCTCCTTCTACCCTTATAAAATTACGTGTAAAGCGCATGTGCAATCAACTACACTGATTATTTGGTACTAGTCAATTAATCATTAATATATAATGGTTGCCTTTTATTAGGACTTTTTAGTTTAATCATGTAGCAATTATCAAGATTAGCAATTTATAGAGTAAACACATTATGAATCAGTCAGTTAAGTAGCAATTGAACATTCTTAACTCTTACCACAGCCTATCTTGGAATGCTGGATTTCTACATCCCGGGTGTTCTGCAGGTGAATGCCGTCTGTGTTTGGACTAGTTTCTGGTGAAATAATGGTGATATTGTCTATGTTCACCCCTCCAGAATTATCAAATTTCAGATGACACAGAGGGCTGTTTATGATACTGATATCGCGGATTGTCACATTGTAACTTTCATAAAATCTCAGTGCCTGTAATTAAGAAACGTTAGAACACCGTGATCAATTACAAGAAACTTGTTCTTCAAATTTCAATACTACAATAGGAATATTATATGAATATAAAAATCTCACCGTTGGTTTCATGTATGGTATTTTATGGTCCGATAGCTTCTGCAATATTGTAAACAGACTCCATAGATTAAATCAAGATGAAATTTATGTTCTTATAACATGTGTTAGGCGATGTTCACGTTACGGTTCTGTAAGATTTTAAGGTAAATGGATGGCATTCAGGGCGTAATAGGTTTGTGATACTGTGCCTCATTCTGACAATATCTACATGTATTGGTTGTAGCTAGCTTGCAAGGTTATCATTCTGACCTGAGTGAAAGCAACTTGGGTTGAAGCAGCAGTAGCCCACCAGTTAGAACCTTGGCCATCAACAGTACCTTTACCTTGAATGGTGAAGTTGTGAATCCACTTGAAGTTAATCCACTGAAACAAACTGGATTTTGGCCATGCACCTACTTTTGGAGGAGCCAACAGACTCCCATCAATCTGCTTATTTTTCAGAAAAACAATTTTAGTGGAGTGTGCATGTAAAGCTGAAACTTTTATTAAATGTAGATGAGTGGAAGGAGAGAAGGTCTAGACCTGAAAAAACAATTGAGACATACATGGACCTTTTAAAGTTACTGGCTTAATCAAAAACTTATAGTTGGATGGAATTTTTAAAATTGCTCCCTCTACTTTACATGCAGCTTTCCATGCATCTTCAAGTGCCTGCACTTCATTACCATGTTAATTAATCCATTAATCTCTGCTATCAAATGAGGATTCTTCTCTTTTTTTGAAAGAACTGATGAAAAGGGCTAGATACTAGTGCATGTATGTGTATGCTAGATATAAATTTACTTGATCATCATGTACTCACCTTGGAATCATCAGAAACTCCATCACCCTTAGCTCCAAAGTTCAGTATGTTGAAATTACTAGAATTACTTCCACAACTAGGAACATGATGATCATGCTTTGGTTTCTTATGCTTATGAGTTCTGCTTTTCTTGCCGTGATGTCTCTTAGCCTCTGTCGAAATCGTGGAAAATGTGGTCAAGTAAACAAGAATCAAAAGAAAACCAAGTACAAATGATACTTTCTTGTTTTGCTTCATTGATTAATTCTCTAAACACTTGAAATGTAATTTGGAAAAAGTTAAGGCTACTACTGAGTGTAAGTTGATTCAAGTAATACTACAAATTGTAGCAGATTTATGTACTTACAAGTTTGAGTGACTGCTGAGTAGGGTGTGACCGTTTATATAGTTGATATACTTACAAATATGGACATCAGGTTCTTTTTATTTTCATAGTTACCCTTATTCTTTTCTTGTTATTTGCATAGTTACCCTTATTCTTTTCTTGTAAAAACATGAAAAGGCCAAGTCAAATGGCTGGGTAAATAGTATGCTCTGTCCCTCTGAATTGTATACATAATTTTTTTAAAGTTGGACACGCATTTTAAGGTGAATATAAAGTATAATTTCCTAATTCATTTTTAAAATTTTCTTTTTCTGAATTAAACTTCAAGTGTTATACTTTTATTTAGAAAAAAAAAAAATTTAAATTATTTATGTAAGTACTCCCTCCATCCCATTTTAATAGTCCACTTTTTAAATTTCACACATATTAAGAAATAAAAATTGAAATGTTCTTTTTCTCGTTTTCAAGCAACAATACAACTTAAATTTTCACACTACATTAATTACACATACTCCAAGAGCTAAATGAGTCTATACATACACACAAAAGCCATAAAACACTATGCATTTTCAATTTCTATGCAAAAATATTTATTAGGGGGGTCTTGTAACTTAAATTAGTCAACATTGGAACCGTAAAACTTGCATAGGATAAAGAACATGACAAATATTATGGGATATTTTTATTTTACAAAGTGGACTATTAAAATGGGATGGAGGGAGTATGTTATAAATGAGCGTTAAAATGCGTGCCGAGCACCCGTCCCCAATATATACTACTAAGGGAGAAGTAGGTAAATAGAATACAATTCTCTAAGCACATGAACTTATAGTCATTTACCCTCAGATGTGAATTTGTCTAGGTTTAGTGGTTAATTGCCTTGATTAGTGTAGCAAATGATTACAGATTTTGACGTGCAAACATTTAGGAGTTGTTTACTATTAAATGTGGGGGCAGAACCTCAGTTTTCTGTGCTGTAACAACTAACAGGGGTCAGCTTTGTAGATTCAATTTTTATGTTTGTAAAAGTTGGTTGAAGGAATTAATTGGATAAAGAGAAAGTTAATCTCATAAATTAATCTTCTACTTTTTCAGCCCTTGCTAACCAACCAACGTACTGCTGTCTACCAGTAAAAACAACCAGATGTGTAGTACTTGTGATAATAGAAAATGCTAATTATGAAGAACATAATTAAGTACATTTGGATAACATGGAAATGTTTGATTCATCGTGGTATTCCTCTGTATGGTTTCACAACCTGAATTTTATTTAAAATTTTGAATTTTATTAAAAAAAGTATTTGAGAATTTAAATTTAAATTATTTTTGAAATTCAAGATATTCAAATATTAGTATAAATATAAAAATTTAAATTCATAACTTAAATTCTGTCATTTAAAATCTATCATTTGAAATGAAATGTGTATTTTCAAACGACTCCTTATCTCTTTCCATAAATCAAATCCATTGTAAATTTTGGTTTTATTTTATTGTCATATTCTTATTATTCCACCTCTCATAATCTTTATTCTAATTTCAATTTCTTATTATCATCGTGTATCCAAACGTCTTTTTTTTTTGTCAAATTTAAAGCAATTTCATTAACACTTTAAAAAAGACTCAATCTGTATAGTTATGTGTATTTTTTTTCAGAAATAACATTCTCGTTGATGAATAGTATAAAGATTTAATGAAATGTATTATTAATGCATAGTTAGTTATATGTGTTTGATAAAAAAAAGTAATATAAAATTTATACAATCAATCCCACAGAAAACCTAATATACCATATTTGAATAAACGACAGATGCTCTCCGATTATAAGCTGGTTTAATTAGTGACTTGATGTCAAATCCAATGTAAGATAGCAATTAATCTAATGTCGATCACCTTGATGACTTAATCCAAAATATTAGATATTACTCCCTCTGTCCCTCTCAATTATTGTATATATAATTTTTTTAAAGTTCGACACGTATTTTAAGGTGAATATAAAGTATACTTCCGTAATTCATTTTTAAAATTTTCTTTTTCTGAATTAAATTTCAAGTGTTATACTTTTATTTAGAAAAAAGAAAAATTTAAATTTATTTATATAGCTATATTATAAATGAACGTTAAAATGCGTGCCGAGCTCCCATCCCTCAATGTATACTGCTCAGGGGACGGAGGGAGGATATATTAATCTAAGAATGAGAGGATTCCCACTAGTAACCTCCAGTTCATTTGCTTTGGCAGGGAAAAATAATGCATATGACATGTAAAACCAAACCTAGAGAGGCTTGAGCCATGAGGCATACGATTGGATACAAAATTCTTGTACAAAATAATGTAGCATATGAGGTTGGATATTTTAATCGATACTATTGATATGAATACAGGTGGCCCATTCTAATTAAAATTTGACACATAATTTTGTGCAAAATTTTGTATCCAATTTTGTGGATGAAGCATTTTCCAACTTAATTAAAAGGTTTAAAGAATTTATCAAATTCTGAAAATATGTAGTACCGTAATAAATACATAAAGTGTTGTATGTAGAGTATAGTATAAATGGATAATGGGCTTGCACGCTTGTGGGCCAAACAAAGGATGGTCGGTGCCATTTTATCCACTACTTGAGTTAATTTATTTCATTAGTAGATTACTTTATCTATTCTATATTCTGCACTGAATTTCGACCTTGTCTACCAACTTTCTTCGACTGAAAGTTGGTGAGTTGTGTTAACCTTTAGGAAATGGTCAGGACAGAGTAAAAAATCGATTAAAAACTGAAACCGATCCGAAATCGATCCGATCCAAAAATGAAAAGTTAAAAAATTGATCCAATATTAATTTTTCGAAAGAAATCGAACTGAACCGATTTTTTAATAAATAAATAAATAAATAATTTTTATATTATATATATAATTTTTTTTAAGATTCATAAACATATATAATATCAAACTTACCGAGACTGAAGTTATTTGTTGGGCCTATTTATTACTTATTAATTTACTGTTGATTTTATTATTAATGTCTAGTTGATTAGACATTACTTATTAATTTATTACTGTTGATTTACTGAAGTTATTTGTTGGGTATGTTCCTGTTTTATCTAAAAATCGAACCGATCCGAGTTTTGCTCCCCGTAAAAATGGTATAGTATACATATGCCTATATATATACTAGCTTAAACCCCGTGCGATGCACGGACTTTGTTTATATTGTATAATATTTTAAATTTAATTTAAATTTAAAAATTTATATCATTTATTTAAATTGAATTGATTTTACATAATTGATTTTATGTTTTAGTTAAAAAGGTTAAGTGGATGGTAATTTATAATTACAATTTTTACTTTATTTTATTAAATAACATTTTTACTGTTATTTTTGGAAAAGAAGGGGAGCTTTGGTTAAAAGAAACAGATAAGGTAATGTAGTTTAACTTAAAAGGTAATTGGTTAGTATTAATAATATTTTAAAATAAATGATGATCGAATATGTAAACTATTAAAATATATTATTAACAAATAAACAAAGCAAGTATAAATTTTTTCTTCTATAAATGTTAAAAACAAACAAGAAGTAATCAATTTTTTGTAGAATGCTGTTATATTGCTAATTGTACCTCTTATGCTGCTGAACAATTTGTTATCTTTGGAGATTGCTAAATTGTCATGCTATGTTGTTAGATATGCACGAAAAGGCTGAGCTCGAAAATCTGGTCCTGCCAGATTCGTCAAAGCCCGGTCAAGCCTAGCTCGGTCGAAACTTGGTCCGGCCCGGAATTAGGGCCCTATGGTTTTAGTAAAAGTTCGGCCCTGCCTGGAAAATCTTGGACTTCGGCCAGACCTAAATAAAAGTCGAAGTGAACTTAGTAAATCCTATTTTTATTATATATTTACACGTATTTACTTTTAGTACATATAAAAAATACTTGAAACACACATATATTTATAAGTTCATGGTTTAAAATATAAATTTATATATTTGAATTCATCATACATAAATAAACTGTATATGAAGTACATTTATAGTCGATTAATTTTTCTTAAAATCAATACACGAATAAACAATTATCAATATTCAAGTTGGTGGATCATAAATTGTACAAAATACATATTTTTATATTTAATTTTTAATTTTTAAAAATTAAATTCGAAATAAGTTGAGTAGGTCCGATGGTCTAAAATGGTCTATAAATTTTTACGAAGCCCGACCCAGACCAGTCAAAGTCACACCGAATAGCACGAGCTTTGCAAGGCCTGGTCATAACCCAGCCCGGTGGGCCTTTTATGCATCTCTATATGTTGCACATAGATTAACTCCATAAACTTGAATTTTTGTTCAGCTTTTCATTTGTCAATATTATTAAAAATCTCATTTGAATTCAAGAAAAGTCCCAAAAATATTAAAGGCTTCTTTGTATTTTTTTTTTCTTGTGCAATGGAGAAATTTTATTAAGGATAATAGTTAATAAATGTTCTCTTATAATATGTCAAGTATCGATATAGATATGACCTTCAAACTCAGAAAGATGTTTGTTATGTCAATAATCAATATGAAAATGCTAAAACATAGATTTTAATCAAATCAGAAAGTTACATATATTATTTAGTAATCTTCAAACTATTTTTAAAGAAAATTTGCGTTTGATCTTATAGGTTAGTAAAATATTACAAATACTGGTAAGGATAGAGGCCAAATGGTTATGTTTGTCATATATTTCTTACTTTTTTGCATGCAACTGCGGCAACAAAAGTTTGTAGTCATGTATTCCTTTTTTCATATATGTCCTGATGACATGCCAATAAAGCAAAGTAGAAGTTTTAATTTTCAAAAAGTTATAAATTAAATTGACCTTATATTTTCGGGCTAACATTGACAATCATTGTGACAATCATTAATAATAACATTATATTTGCTCATATTTAAGATCCACTAACTATTATGTAGATCTATAAAATATAAAAAACGGGTAAAATTAAACATATTTAAACGGGTAAAATAGTAAAATATATTTGCTCAT
>PHNY01272046.1:23411-38992 GCA_003724115.2 Anethum foeniculum | reverse complement strand
TGCCCCCCCCCCCTCCCCCTCTAATTTTTTTGTTTACTTTATTTGCATTTTATTTTGGGGACTTATATTGAATTTTATTGTATCTCACAACCGCGAAGAATTCGGGATAGTCATTTCGATTTTGGATCGGGAATATATTACTAAGCCAGAATTAAAAGCGATGAGGTTCTGGAACTGAACAACTCAAAAATTAACAGCGTGTTTGGGTAATAGACTAGAGGCAGCAATGCACCCTGAATCTGGCTTTTCTTTCTCCATGAACTACATCAGTAAATCACATTCTTTTTATCCTATAGAATTTTGAACGGATAAGAATACTCACCGCTACAACAGGAGCCCACAGGCATACAATTGTCAGCACGTTATTATTATCTGTAAGAGAAACAAAAAAGTGCAAGTTAAAAAATAAGTTATAATCTTACTACAAGGAATACATTAAATACCACACCGATAAATTATCTTTTCTTACATTAGATCTTCCCAAGTCATATAAAACTCTAAATCCCTCAATACCCTCAATCAACACTCAACTGCCTAACAACAATAACCGTGTATGACCTACCAGCATCTGATTTAGGCTCACAGCATTAATACAATTTAGGCATAATACAATTTAGGCACAACTAATAGTCCCCACAGGAAAAGAAACATGTTCACCGACTAAATTGGTTTAGGAAAAATCTGATAATAAGGCGCAGCATCACAATCAAATATCTATAAGCATGCAAAAAAGTATAGGATCACATCCTCTGATAGTAATATTGTAGACAAATAGTTTCCGCTTCCTAATAAGAAATCTTCCACCCATCGTAATTCATTGTGTATCTAAATCAAAATACTTCACAACCCAGAGTTTTACCAATGTTCTATACATATCACATCAAAAAAAAAAACTTACTCTTAGTAAAATAAACTTAAATCCCAGTCACTACCAAGAAACATGTTATTTAGTCAAACCAATTCAATACTCAATAGTACAAAATAATAAATGCATAAAAACAAGCGACCACCAATTTAACAAATAATCCAGATTTAACTTACTTTTGGAGATTAAGTCGTGCCACGAGTACTCCAACGAGGGAAGGTCCACAATAATATTGGTAGGGTTGACTAATGGTCTAATCTGCAAAAGTTAATACCAATAAATACGTCAAGCAGTGGCTTTAATTTCAACAAATTGTTTAATGATAGGAATGCTTTTCCAGAATTAGGACTTGTGACTTGCCTGAAGAAAGTAAGCAAAGGTAAACTTGCAAGCGAAGATCACCAACCAGAACATCACATACCTACAACAAATTCAAACACCCAGAACTTCTTAAAAATCGATGCCCGTAACAACATGAAGGCGCATCTTTAAAAAACACTGTACTTGCGATATAATTCTTGATAGTTTTATAAAGGCAGTCATATCTTACTAATTATCCAACTCGACACTAAACAAAAATAAGGCATGCTCCAAGTAATATTGTATTCTAGCCCACTTGTACTACACCTATCCAATTGAGGTTTGAATTATCCTTTTTTGCGTGTTTAGAGAAAAATCCGTAAGGCGCAAAAAAGATAATGTAAAGCCCCTTCATTCCTGATATAGTATACTAACTTTTCTACAAACCCCATCATACAAAAATGTACAATGTAAATTCAGACATAGGATAGATAAATGTCATAAATTCAAACACCTCCAGAGCTAATAATTCAAATAATCAAACCAACTGTACTGTTAGGGACGATCATAGAATTTATCCCACAATATTAATAGACCATCTTACTTTAACATCCTTCACTAAGGTGTGTTTTTCGACATCAATACAACCATAGAATATAGACAATATTTTGTAAATTATTTACAGGGAAGTTCTAGTGTTGCTCAACTCCTAAAGAGAACTAGATACATTAAAAAAATTAATACAGTAATGAGACGTAATTAACTAAAAAAGGCATCCATACCAACACTCACAACTTCACAAGTGCATCAGCAATTGTACAAGTATGTTTTTCACGCATTTCCGCAATAAACGTCATCATTATTTAAAAGCTTTTTCACACATTTCCACGCTTATAAAAAACATACTTGTACACATATTTTTTTCCCGTTTTTCGTTTTGTGTAAAAATCGAGAGTTTAAATATTTATACATAAGAAAAAACACCAAAAAATAATGTCTGCAAGTATGCTTCTTCTACACTTGGAAACTCATGAAAACAAATCCAAAAAAATCAGGACGTTTAATATCGGACAGAGGGAAGTACATAATTTTCAGTTAGCTAGTTCACTCTCAACAGCTATTAATAATATAAATTTCAACCACCTTCATTCTACGAACATGTTCTCAACAAATTTAGTATTTGCATTAACATAAATAATTACAAACATGTAAGGAAAGAACATTGTATAGCTCATGTACCACTTACAAACAAATTATTGTTACGGTAGTGAAAATGCAAGTACAAGTACCAAAGGCAAAAAACAAGAGTAACTGCAGCCAGAAAAACCAACAGTGAAAATAATATTAGAAGCTCATCAAAGTGGAAAAGAATTGACCTTATATAGTCACTAGTCCTCTCATAAAGACCACGACCAACAAAATATCGCTCCTGAAAATGTCAAAAGATTTGTTAATCAATTTGGAATTTACATACAAGCAATTGAGCTGAACTTCCCCGCAAAGTACAAAAAATGATTAACTACCTGATACATCCACTTAAAAAATTGAAAGAACGATTGATCAGACATCGCAGACAGAGCATGGCAGCAAGGAAGTTTAAGCAGTGCTGCAAATACCACGCGGACACCTGCGTAAACTCCCAATACTAGTAAATATATTCGGAAATAGTACGAGTCTGTGCCCGTCCTATTCCTTTCATTCAAAACTTTCCTGAAATGACAATACGGATAATCTAATCAATATCTTCAGCCAGAAAAATTATATAAAATACAAGGAATGGTAGCTAGACGCAATAACACACACCAAAAATTAACAACAAAAAAAGTATAGTAACAAACAATCCAAAAGATTATAGCAGATTATACACTTACACATATAGGTAAGTCACAACTCCAGAGCTCAAGGCACCCCAAAAAAATCTAAAAAACAGCCTAGAAATAGCCATAAATCTTGCAGTACTGTAGGCTCCAAACATAAGGATGACATCTAAACAACCTACAAGCAACAAAATAAAATTAGACTTGAAAGAATAGATTAATAAAATACAGGGCAAAACAAAAGATGTACTTACTCTCAGCAAAGTTCATGACGGAAAAAGTTGGACCGATGCTAAGCAAGGTTATAAATGTATTACGGTTTATCTTTCCTTTATTAAAGGCTATTATTGTCAACGCCTGAAGCAATAGAAAACAGCAAAACAAATATTATATCAAGCACCAAACAGTTCAAAAGAATTGATACAACATCTATTACTAGTAACATAAGATATTACCTGGAACATCACAGCCAAAAATATCCACAAACGATGGAAACTACGATATAAATGTAAGAACGTTCGATGCTCAACGAATGAGCTTTTTCCAGTCTGCCAAATTAGATTATATTTTGAAATAATAAGAGTCAAAATGAACATGTAAGAGAACACATAAGGAACAAGTCATAAACAATCTCTGTATAATTTATCACAACTAAAACATATTATTTAACAAAGAACATTAGAAGATAACTGTAAAGTTAAATGGTGCCACTAGATACTTTCAATGCATATATTAACTAACTTAAAACAAAAGTTGTAATAACTTGGTGCTTCTAAAAAGAATAAGTAAAAGCTTTTGCGAAATTTGTCTCGCAAAAATAGATGCTTGCAAGTGTATTAAACAAAAATAGATGACACTTTAACAAAACGTTGATATAATAATTAATCATTGGCAGGACTTAAGTCAGCCAATAACCACCAAACCATATTGGATATCAGGGCAACTTATCAAAATAATATGAGGTTCTTGTTTAGGAAAGAGTACTCAGGCTTTCAACAATTAAGGTCTCTCCATTCTTGTCAGTGAAACCTATTCTAATTGTTTAATCTTCAAGAGTAAATGCTACAGGAGCTTTGCCAATTTAGGATGATTTTAATAATTTCTTACCACTCTAGTAATAATTTTACTCAATTGTCCAAGAAAGTGTATATGCATGGCGAATGTAAGCAACAAATCTGCATACATCATCAATTAAATGGTAATTAAGAACTAACCCTTTTCCTCTTTTTAGGCTCAAAAAGAAAAGCTGAATCCTTCTTCATAGGCCAACCTAACTTAAAGCAAGAAGGTGACCTACAGACACACATAGCAACAATAATAAATAGAACTGTATGTACTTAAAAAAGAATCATTAATAATGAGACAAGAAATTAACACAAATACCAGAAATATTCGTTGAAGTCGTCATAATTTCTCCATTCTGAATGTGCGGCTTTTCCATTATTGTTTCTTTCAGCTTCCTGTACATTAAATTAATGATACAATTAGATACATAGAAAGAGTTAATAGCCTACCTAACAATATAATACATGTCGACATGCACATACAGTCTAGAGAAAAACACAAAGAAGTTCCTTTTAACATCAGAACTGTAAATTCGATGCAACTAAACCTTAATCCTACACCAGTTCAGTAAACTGAAAACACTAAGAAGTTCCTTTTAACATCATAACTGAAAAAATAATGCAACTAAACCTTAATCCAACACCAGTTCAGTAAACTGTACCAGAAAACTAGACACAATATCAATTACTCTTTACTGAAAACCGGAAGGCCCTTGGATGTTACGCCTTTAAGCAAGTTACTATATCTTCATTGTTTATATCATAAGTAACATCAATTTATTTTATTATGTCAACTTTCTTGTTCATAGAATACATTTCGTAGCTGTTTTCTACAAATCCATTTTGAGGCTGGGCACTCAAAATGAACATTCTACAGTTTACTGATACACTTGATATTTAACATACTACACTTATAATCAAATAACTACTATTACTTATAAAAAACATCTACTTCCTCCATCCCGTAGTACTTGGCTTGTTTCACTTTTTGTGGTCAAATTGACCAAACTTTGACTACAATATATATTATTCTTTTACAATTTTATAAATCTAAAAAACACATCTTAAAGTAGATTAGATATACTTCTTAATAGTATAATTTTTATAATTTCTTTGTAACTACATAATATATATGTAATTCATGGTCAAAGTTTGGTCAATTTGACCACAAAAAGTCAAACAAGCCAAGAAATATGGACGGATGGAGTACCAGATAAGAGATTCTTTTATCAAATAGTCCATTTAAGAACTAAGCTGATAGCTTAGCAATAATATTTTATAGTTAGGCTAAAAACTGTATTACATTCAGAATCTCATAACTATTATCTCCTGTTTTTATTGTTGCACTAGTTATTTCTAGTATTTGATGACTTGTGAAGTATAATTAATTTCGCATACAACTCCCAAACTTTCATGTCGGGTAAATATCAGGTAAAAAGTGACATCCTAATTTCAGTAACCAATTTTCTACATGAAATTTCTCCCTGATGATTATGTGCCTGTATGCGCATCATTCAGTAGTAAACTTTGAAGCAAACGGATAAAAGTGTTGTTAAATTTGTAGTGTACAGTAAATCAAAAAAGAAAAGTAAATTGCTCCGAGTAATACATGACAAATCCTATCCTGTAGTTAATATTAATAACTTGTACATATTACAGTAGTAGACTGAGTTTAATAATGGGAAGGCGAGCAATCAAGAATCAACGAAAGAGCCTAGGCTAGTTACAGAAGCGCTTATAATGTAATTGGGTCAGTCAGCCTTGTGAACGGCATCCCGTTTATGTGACTGCAAGAAAATGATAAACAGCTAACGATGCCCTCAAAACTAGGTTAAATTTCCAGAATCATTGCACTCTAAATGATCACAAAAAATCATATCAATCACCAATGGAACCTATTCAGCTCCCCAGGACAGAATCTACAAAAAGTGAATGAGCAAGATCAATTGGGTGCTATTTCTACTGCCCCAATACAGAATCTACAAAAAGCAACAGAGCAGGATCATTTTGTTGATGTTACAATGGCGGTGGGGTGGTGGCATTGGTGGTGAGTTACCACTATCATATTACAAATCTGGGGATTTAAAATTTTCAAGGGTAAATAAATGTAAATGCATTAATCTACTAGGTTGGAATATAATGTGAAGTTGTAAAAAAACTACAGTACCAGGGGCATACAGCTATGAAGAGATTCCCTTACCTTTGAGATTGTTTTGTATATTGGAGAGATGACATGCTCAAGATAGGAGACTGAATTGTTTTCACCAATACAACTGGCAGCAGGATTAGCTTCTCCATGATCTAAGATTGCATCCAGCTCCTTTGCCATCTGTACAAACCAATATTGCAAGCATATTTAAGTCTAAATATTACATATGTTGTATTTTACAAACAGTTTAATTAGAAGCCACATGTAAATATACTTCACACATCTTCTATGTAAGCAACAATGCACATGCTCTTTGTTCAAATCCCGCAATTCAATTTAAGGATGCATAGCCAAAACAAGGACTAATATAGACATCTATAAAATTTACCAACTTCTAATTTAAAAATATTTTCATATCAATAAGAAAAGGGACTGAGAATTTAAAGGCTGAGGTCACAGAAGCTACATAGCCCATCACCAAGAGCTTCAAGGGTAGTAGCTTCCTATAGTACATCTTATTAGCATAACCAATTACAGCAATACTTTGTCCCCAATACACTAATACAGTATACCACAGAGAAGTAAATTCCTTGGCCATGGATCCCTCCCCCAATAAAGTACAACTGTTGTGCCATTACAGTTTATAAGATTTTGAGTACAGAATCTGCACTCACATATTTAAAGCATATTAGAAGTTAAAATCGTGAAAGAGGACATAGACGTAATTTTATTTTAAGCACATAAAATTCCATTTCTTCAAACTATGAAGACAAAGGCAGGTAATAAACTTGTTTTATTTACTTGAGTTCACACTGACATCATACTCAAATGATCACAAAAACTCCAAAAGGAATTTATTGTCCGTGTAATGGAAAATAAAATTTGAAATCAGCAATGATAGCAAACTTGAATAAGTATACAAAAAATCTCAAGACGAAAAAACATGAGTAAAAAAAACCAACCATAACTAGAAGGGCTTACATGGTGGAATATATAGCAAATGCATTCAGGCAGAAAACGGACATTGGCAGCCTCCCCCCATATGAGAAAGTAAAGGGAGACAAGAAAAAGCTTTCTGTCCCTGTTGATTGCTTCCAAACTGTTGGAAACAACAAATGTTAGAAACGGATTCATGTCTTTGTCAAGCAACAGAATGCTGAGACTACCTATTCCATACAAGCCGGATCCGCAAATATTTGCACCATTTAATGTAGTTATCCAGGACTTTCAAGAAAACCTCTGTAACAGCTTTTTCGTCTATTTTCTGCCAGTGAAAAAGATTGTCAGGCAAAAACCAGAATCTACATAGACAAAAACTCTTGTAGTACAACACTCATATAGTTACAAAACAAATCAAGATAGAAATGGCAAACTCATCATTAAATTTAAAGTCAGAACATATATATCACTTACAGGATCAGATTCAGTGGGTATGCCAAGTCTTGATTGTGCATTTGCAATAATCATTATAACATTCTCACGTTGATTCCTTATGTTGTCTTTCTGCAAATAAATATGTTTTAGAAAAACAAGACCAAAAAAAAAGTACATAGGATATCAATTGGAATTAAACTTTTTTCCGACTCGTAAGAAGTACGATGACTGATAATCATATAATAGAAGTGAAGTAACTAAGCCTGTATACAATAAGTTGATATGAGACTATTTTTCTTGCTTATACCCGTGCAATGATACACAGGAGCACATTAAAAACCAGAAAAACAAATCATACATCATATGGGACTACATAGGAGCATATGAGACTACAAGAGAAGTCCCAGAAAGGTACGGCAGAATAAGTAGTAAAATAGTATATCCCTTGATGCTAATAATACAATCATGAAACCTAAAGCTATGATGCCACATTCATTTCCATTTCAGTTATCCATGCACAAAGTTTGCAATGTGGACAACTCCATTTTTCAAGAAGTTATGAGCAAAAGTAAAAATATGTACACTTCAGATGATTCCGGACAGAATTTGACTTGCCAAAGGGACAAGCTATAGTTTTGAAGATTTTCCATAGCACATGATATTACTAGCTATCTAAACAAAGAACCTAAGAAGTAAGAAGCAACAAACATAATGCTAAGATATGTCAAGTGAGAAAATTTAGCTAATCAAACATTAATCTAACATCCATGCAAACATTGTTTTACTCCCACACCCTTTTCCCCAACAAGCACAAACATGCCAATGTTCATTCAGGTAGTCCAATGTCATACAGGCAGAAAATAGTACAAAGGGAATTCTTTAAATTAGTTACTTAATATTCATTGATTTCACCTCGTTCCGCCAACAAAGATACTTATCAATACAACACTAGACAGATTTAAGAACTTTGAAGCACTAGAAAAGACATTCTGAAACAGAATTCACGCAAAAAAGATAAAAAGCACTTTTTAATGATTTACAGTTCTTTTACCAAGTACTACTAGAATTGTGCCAACCCTTTGCTACTTTTTACTAAAAAAAATTAAAATTTAAAATATACTACAATAATTGAAATAATATTATATACATTATTTCATATCATCAAAATTTTAAAAAATCAAAATTACTTATGCTGTCCATAAGGTATGCAGGACATCCATAAAATTTTGTATGATAAACAAATTATTTTTTATTACTTGCTGTTTAAAAAACTTAACATTAAAAAAACAGTTAAATAATATATGCACAAATAGCACTAGTAGAACATATAAGAGTTGAGATATATAAATATAAGAAAATAAACAAAAAAAAAATAGGAAAAGAAAGAAAATAGTGAAATGTCTAATCAATATGCATTTTTATAATTTGGTAAAAATAAAATCAGGTAAGATGGTAGAATCCAGCACTATTATAGGAGAAAATTAGGCAGTATTTTTTTACAGTTAAAATCATGCATATTGCCTACCTATAAGAACATTAAAATTATTAGGGATTTTTAAATAGAGTTACTAGTGGGAGTGCAGAAAATGTTTTAGTCCACAAAATCTATCAAACAAATCATTAGAAACCTGGAAAAAGGAAAATCACGTAATATTAAGGAATGTTGCATCATTATACAAGAAAATGAGGTAACACTCCTATATAATTAAAAATATGCCTGTGCAAGAGTAGAATAAACTTAATCAGGCAACTTAAGTATGAGGCTATGAGCATTAGTGGGAATGGAGATCAAGTTTAAGTTTACCAAAAATTCACTATATATTTAGTGACAGAGATTTTACTTAAAAATATTATAAAATATTATTTGTATTATTTGGTCATAAAAGATCAAGAGTATCAATCTGTAAATAACTACATACAACGAATCATAAATAGTAACACTTTGAGAATATAAGAAAACCATATTTTCAAATAATAGTTGGTAACATATAAATAAATTAAAAAGGAACATGGCATGTATAAATGAAAAGGAGAAGAGAGAATATTTGTGGAAGTGTGATTAATATGCATTGTCACTATTAGAGGAAAGTGAAGTACGTTGGATTTTTTAAAAATGGGGTAAAATGCCTGTGAAACTCCATGGATCCCTAGATGAAGATATTACATATTATGACTTGTAAGAGCATATTCAATACGAGTATTAGGGGGACAAATGGAAAAATGGGAGGAGTTAGAATTCGTTTTAGATAGAGATGTAGATGGCAGTGATCAGTGTCACTGTCCCTCTCCAAATGCACTGAAGATATACACAAAAGAGTATACAACTTGAATACGAATGTTAAGAAAATAGCATATTAGAGAAACAAATTAGATGTCAATTGAGAGATGTTCTGACAGACCATCAAAGCATTTAAAAAGACGAGAACAGATGGAAACGTATGGCAAACCCCACCTGAAAACCAAACACAAATTCCAAGAGATCAAACATGTCTAATTCCCGTCGTCCGGAAATCTGAAAATCTTTTGGAAGCCGGGGGAATTGATTGGTGTATCTGATTGCCGATATTGCACCCTTAACCTGCATATAACACAGGGGATGGTAAAAGGAAAGAAAATTTTGGATACATAGAAAAGCATCCAAAATCTATTAAATTATTAAACAGTCATGAAGCTATTAGAAGAAAATGTGACTAGGCCCATAAGTCGTAACCACAGAACTTAATGACAGCCACAGAAACATAAATAAAGCAAAAAATAAAAAGTTCAATAATTTTAACTAATAAAATACGTACTTCAGGAAAAAATCCAATGGCATTCGTTATTAACGATGCTCCCAGAGGAACAATATTGTAAGGTATCAACTCCGCCGATAATGTTGCATCTGTTTTTTTCAGCCTTCTTAACTGTATTGAACAAAATAAAGTTAGTGGTAGGGAGGGCATGGAGAAGCACACAGAATGAAGAATCAGGTTACCGAAACAAATTTTTCCAAAAAGATATATTCTTAATCATTGAGCATGTAGATCAACAACCCGAGCTACATACCCATTTTTTATATAATTGGTAGTTTAAATTGACTTCTCAAGCATGGGGATGGCAAACTAACTACATAAATTCTGAACTCTGACCCCTAAAACTAGAAATGGAAAAACTATTAACGTCCTATAGGTTGATAGAGAATGTACGAGCACATACAGAGTAAATACCAGAAACTAGAAAGAAAAATAGATACCTCTTCTGTTATAAGCTGTCCCACACCATCAGGACCTGTGTCTTTGCTAAGTGATTCCATTACCTCCACAAGGGCCCGCAAGGTAGCAAATGCCCTTTTAGTCTCATTAGATCTCAGGCCCAAGCTGAAACAAGAATCATTGACATGACCAAAAGAGAACAGAAGAAAAAACAATATAATACAGTAACCAAATAAAAAATGAATCGACTTTTCATCTAGGCCATCGCCACTACCTACTATATCACAAGACATGCAAAAAAAGGATGGATACAATTTACAACGGCCTAATACAAAATATGAACACCTTCTAAGCATAGGAGGAAGCTAGAGCTAAGCCATCCTTTTTAGGGAGAGAACAGGAACTAATAAACAAGTAAATCTGTTAGTTGTGTGTATGATATCCTAGCGGACAGTATCATTGGATATGATTGTATGAAAGGAAGAAAAGAACACATAAGATTCGATGGCTGAACAAATCCAACCTAGAAGGCACAGGTGGGAGTGGAAGGATGGGCAAAAAAAAAAAATTCACGAACAGAACCTGACCAACACCGCAATAGCTACACCACTTAAGCTATGCAGGGATGCGAATTAGAAACAGTTGTAGCTTTATAGTCAAAAGGCACCAAAAACCAATTGCAAAAGGTAATTTATGCATCAAACAAGTTTGAATTGTGTATGCTACTAAATTCCATCTGTGAGAATTACGTAAAATTTGTAAGTGCGAATCAAATTACCATGTTTTTAGTTTTATTCTATCAATTTGCTATCATCTACGTAAAACGTCTAGGACCATTTGATTCACTATCATTGATGTTTCCTACTTTACACTGCAACAATATGCTTTTACTTCATGTATATATCTTAATAAGATATTGTAGATCTAATCAGTTCAATTGTTATAGTTCAAATTTATTACTTGGAGATTAAAATTTAATTAGCTGCAGAGCAGAAACTGCATCTATCAAAACCGAATTGCACATGATTGTTACTGTTGCAGTAGTGGCTTATACCAAATTTAGAACACACCTGACTGGTTACAGCTGAGATTTAGGGTTAAAACAACATCATACCGCACCATCACTTCTCTTGGAACAAAGAAGCGAGCTATTTTTAAAGGATTTGTCCGTACTTGTATGTTCACATGGACAATTATTTCCATTGTGCGACTGTCATCAATGAAACTTTCTAATACCTTCTCCTCTTGCCCTAATATTCCCATTAGTTAAACCCAACCAAATTTGCAAATACTTATTAATCCCGATGAGTACTGATGTTAGAAGATTCAATACTACATATTACTAGAAGTCATTTTTCATGTTCCAGTTACGGATACAACTGTACACACTACACAGATACCCAACAAATAGGGGATATAAATACAGGATTTACGAGTTCAACAACACTCCGCCAAATCTTCATTAAGTTTAATAAATTTAATCCATCACTATTCAAGTTTATTATATTAAATTCATCACACAAATATGTTGTAAAGACATACTCTCCCAGGTTGGCACTGAAAGTTCCCGATTCACGGTATCTTTGTTCCTCTCTTTGAATATCATCCACCCGGTGTCGTCTCTTGTACTTTTGATAGAAATCCCATAAGCGCTCAGCATCACGATTTCGATCAATTCGAGCCCCATCTTTTTTAGCAAGTTTTTGCTGCAATTAAGAAATCCATTTCTCTAATTTCAGATGAAACAGAAGAAACAGTACAGATAGGAATAGCATGCCACTAAAAATAATATATGAAGCCAAAATTTCTTGCACTTATAACAAGTATTACAGTACCTTGATTACAGACATTAGGCCGGTCTTAAATTGTAAAACTCCTCTTCCATCGCTGTTAGGGTCTAAAGTTTGTGCCATGGAGTATGCTTGCTCACACACTGAATTCAAACACCAAAGGCAAAATAGCAAAAAAAAAAAAAAATTAATCTGCAAATTAACAAAGCAATATATCCTCTTCCACTTATGATGTCACCTCTATCTATTTATAAAATTATAATTATAATTTTAAAAAACAACTCTGAATTCAGTACAAATAATGTAATACTATTGGTAACTCTTTTACTTTTATGTCTTAGCATCTCTTCAAATTTTACACTCATATGAATGCTATACTTTTAGCAGCTAGATATTGGATCTGTTAACTTTTAGAAGCCAAAATTTGTAACAATTAAAGTTTTCTCACCCTGTGATTTCACTCTATCTTTATATGATCATACACAGCATATAGGTAGCTGATCAATACTAGGCAAACACACAGTCAGAAAGAAACACATACGCACATATATTCAATGATCAGTACGAAACTTTAGCAAATTTAGGCCAATTTAGTCCTTAAAACATTCTAAGTGTTCTAGCCGCATAATTTCACTTTCTACAATCAACTACAGAAACAAATAACAAGCTAAACAACATTACACTAAAACACACAGTCAAACATAAAAACATAACGAATTAATTATGATATCTTAGAGCAACTCCTTACAAATTGCCACATAATTTCACTTTCTAGAATCAACTACAATAAATAATTAGCTAATGAACATTAGGCTGACATGAAAAGTCAAACAGAACTAGAAAATGAATCCATTACAATATCATGGAGTAAACGACTTGCAAATCCCGCATAATTTCACTTTCTACAATCAACTACATCCAATAACTAGCTAATTAACATTACACTAACATGCACAGTCGACCAGAATGTAATGAACACATACACCATTAATCTAAAGTAAACAACTTAAAACTAGCAACATAGTTTCACTTTTTACAATCAACTGCAGCAAATAACTAGCTAATTAACATCACACTAACACGCATAGCCAAACACACAACAGAATCAATTACAATACCATAGCTAGTATAACTTCACTTTCTACAATCAACTACACCGAGTAACTAGCTATTTAACATTACGCTACCACACACAGTCAATCAGAAAAAATACACTTATAAAACTCACCTCATAATTTCACTACATCAGAAAAACTAGCTAATTAATTAACACAAAATCAACACGCATACTCAAACAGAATCACGTCCACACTTATAACGAAACACGAATCAATTACGATGAATTACGATATCGTTTAACGACGACTTACGAATTCTAGCAACATTAGGATCCTCATTCTGAATTTCATCAGCAGCCTGTAAAATAGCATTGACATTGGTAGTTTTCTGAAGCGAATCAGGAACGGCACCAGCGATTCCACTAGAAACTCGCTCAGGACCTTGTCCAGTAGGCCTGAGTTGCTCTTGCCGTAACGTAGCGCGTACTAATCTCTCCCAGTTATCATAAACCCTAGACATCTCTTTAAAACCCTAACTAACAAACTTTCACTGGTGTTTTGATTCTTCAAAACCCTAGATTTCGCATTATAATTAAATAGATCTCGAATTCTGAAATAAATTAGGCTCTGTTTGGCTGTTGAATAAATCAATTGAATATAAAGTATAATCCCAATCTGAAGAGTGTGTGTGTTGTTTGTGTTTTTGAATTTCGAAAGGCTTAAAAGGTGAGCTGAGATTGTAGACTCTGCAGATGGGAATTAGCTAATTACTGTGTGTTTTAGTGTGTGTTTATGGGTAAAAATTGGGTGTGACGAAGGCTAGGATTAATAAATACTTTTATATTTGCGATTGTTTTACTTGTAGCTTAAGGGGTTAATATGGGCCGTGTGATGGTTGTTGAACGCGTGATGGGGCTAAAAAGTGCACATCCGCCCCGCAGTTTCCTTTTGAAATACTTACGCGGTTTTCTTGTTCTCCGGGTAATTTTATATTTATTCAAATTAAATTAAAGTAACAAATTTGTAAAAATTTGTAAAAAGGAAATTATTTCTAAAAAAATTGGAGAGAAAATCGTTGTATACTTGTTTTAAAAATGTTCTTTCTACTTTTGAAAAGATTTAGAGAGAAAAAAAAAACTTAGTTTTCATTCTTTTTTTTCTTTGATTCATTCTGGAACAAAATGTTGGGGTTGTAGCATGTAAGTCGTTGGCATCCTTAAAATCGAATTCGTTTAGTAAATCTTGATTCCGCTCGAACTCATATACAAGTTGAGCTCCAAATTATTGTTCAAACTCGAATATAGTTTTGAGCTTGTTTAATTATACGAGTCAAGCCGAGTATGTGTCGAGATTGATCAAAATTCAGTTTGAACTCGTAAACCCGGCTTGGCTCGGCTCGAAACTCGAACTCATTTATAATTTTAAATAAATAATTATTATTTTATTATTAAACATTAAAAAAATAAATTTTTTAATTTTTTAAATTGTTGAGCTCTCAAGCAAACCCGGCTCAGCTTGTTTTACCTCATTTAAAAATTAGAATTAGGCCCTTAAACTTTAAAATGTAAAAATTTAAATTTAAAGGCCATTAATTGTAATTAACTCTAATAAAATGGTCGTTCTTGAATTTGTTTTCTCACATCGTAATTAGTTTAGTTAAAAATTACAAAGATATTANTAATTTTTAACACCCAGGACTAAGAAGTGAAATTCTCATTATTAACAAGTTATGCATCCCCACTTAATTACGAATTATCCTAATGCTGTTCATATTAATTTCGGGAAATTTCACATGACACATGTTCAATCTTCAATGTAGTGTTATTATCAGCGTTTGTTCTCGTTCTTTTAAAATCTCTCCAAATTTTTTTTGTAGGATTTTAACATGTGCACGCTGTAACAAAGAGGAAATTAAAAGTTATGCATATTAATTTAGTTAAAATTTACAAAGATATTATAATTTTTAACACCCT
>PHNY01272046.1:2679-16253 GCA_003724115.2 Anethum foeniculum | reverse complement strand
CTGATTAGAGTGTAGCAACCTCAAGGTTTATATTAATCAAACGATATATTCCTCGACTTGTTTGTGTTTGTTTCGATTACTTGAACTTAACAAAGAACTCAAAAAGAAATCGAAATAATTGAGAGTATTGTATTCAACCCCCCTTCTACAATACTTTGGGACCTAACAGTAGCTCGTAGTGCTCCTTCTATTTCTAATATGTTCTTTGCTAATGATTGTTTCATATTTTGTAAAGCCTCCACAGATTATGCTAATACAATTCAGTCGACGTTGGGAGTTTTTGAGAAGGCATCGGACAGCAGATCAATATTGACAAATCAGCTGTGTTCTTTAGCAAAAAACTTGCAGTTACCTTAAGTGACCTATGTAGCCAGCTTGGTTTTAAAGAAGCAGGAGATAACAACATGTATCTAGGCTTGCCAAGTTTTATTTCAAGGAAAAATCTATGGTATTTGGCTATATTAAAGATAAACTGCAAGATAGATTACAAGGGTCGGATAAAAAGAATTTAGCGCGGGCACGAAAGGAGATATTACTCTAAACTTCAACTCAGACACTATCCAATTACACTATGAATGTATTTCTTATTCCAATGAATATCTGCAGGGAACTCGAAAGATCTATGTGTAAGTACTGGTGGCGTTCGAAGTCCTTGAATCAGAAATCTATTCACTAGATGTCCTGGGAGAGAATGAGCGCTAGAAAAGGAGTTGGAGGCATGGGTTTTCGGAATATGTGGGATCTCAATATGGCCCTTCTCGGAAAATAGGCATGGAGGCTGTTAGTTCACCCTCGCAAATTGGTGTCTCAGGTTTTCAAAGCTAGATATTATCTAAATGATTCTTTTCTTACAGCAAAGTTGGGCAGCAATTCATCTACATTTGGAGAAGTGTTTTCGAGGCTCAGAGTCTTGTCAAGCAGGGAGTTTCTTGTCGAGTTGGGAATGGCAGTAAGTTATCAATAACTGGAACTCAATGGCTTCCAGATGCTAATGATCCGTACATCCACTCGAGAAGTAAAGCTTTTGAAAATCAAAATGTGTCGTCTCTAATGCTGCAAGGAGAAAAACAGTGGGATGTAGACTTAATCCGTGATTTATTCGATGAAAGAGATACGAATCTAATTCTTTCTATTCCATTGAGTGAAGACATAGACGACAACTGGTACTGGAGATATAAAAAGCTTGGCATTTACACAGTTAAAAGTGCGTACCTTGAGATTCAGAATGTAAAGAGAAGTAGTCAATATGATAACCTGGGGTTCTGGAGAAAGTCATGGAATCTAAAAATTCCACCCAAGGTGAAGAACTTTTTGTGGAGAGCTGTTCAAAACTGTCTGCCTACCAAGGATCTTCTTCGTACAAAACAGGTCCCTGTTAATATAGTATGTCCAATATGTCAAAATGCAACGGAATCTGTGCTTCATACACTGGTTTCATGCCCTTTTGCGGTAAGTTGCAGGTCTACAGATGCTCTACCATCTTTATCAGGGGAGGTTCATACTTTTGGTGACTAGCTTCAGATACTCTTTACTCAACATAAGAATGCAGTTGTTGTTCTATCAATTATGCTTTGTTTGATGCTTTGGAAAAATTAAAATGATCTTGTTTAGAAATCAACGATGTTTAGCAGTCTCAGAGGTGGTAAATTCAGCATTACTCTGTTCTTGACCAATGGCAATACATCCAGGATAAATTTTTTGATCCATCTATAGGTCTTTTGACGCCCGGAGATGGAGGAATATCTTGGCAAGCTCCAGAGAATAATAGATTCAAGATCAATACTGACGTATCACTCTTTACCAATCCGAACAGGTTTAGTCATGCTCAAGTTGTCAGAGATCACAATGGCCATCTGATTGAAGCTATGTCAAACTGCTCCCAAGGTATAGTAGCTCCGGAATTAGCAGAGGCACTGGGGATTCGTGAGGGTCTTAGTTGGGTGAAAGCGAAGCAAAAAGCCAATATTACGGTTGAAACTGATTGTCTCATGCTAGTACAATGGATTCTTAGCTCATACAGTTCACTTTCTTATGTGGGGAGATTAGTTGATGAGTGTAGACAACTCTTGATAGGTTTGCAAAGCTGTTAAGATTTGTAAAACGATCTGCGAATATTGTGGCTCATTATCTAGCGAGTTATAGCTCTTCAATAGCTGATCGTCGGTGGAGAAAGGAAAATGTCCACCTGGAATTCCTTTCTATTTTATGTAATGATTTGAAGTAATAAAATCTTCTCTTGTGTGTCAAAAAAAATAATACGTATCTCATAAGAGCATATGCACCGACAAAAAAAATTGATTCATGGACTCTTTTACATTTTATTTTGATAAAATAGTACGCACCCATTCCTTTTTCACTCCATCAATTACTCCCTCTCCCTCAATTCATCAGTTAGTCCATGAATTTTCAACTAACTTATTCATGTCCATCAATAAATGGAGCCCACAAAAAGTAACCACCTTTCTTTACTTTTTCTTTACTTTGTCCATCCTTTTACTTGCTTTTTCTTTGTCTCCAAAGGTTGCATTTCTCAAACGGCTCTAATTTTCACGGTCATATTCTTAACTTATAAATACCAACCTCCAGTTTCCATTTGTAATAAAAAAAAATTCATCCTCATATCTTTTACATATTTTGTGATTTATATATATTTAAAATAAATATAAATATTTAAGAAAATAGGTAGTAATTGGCTCCCTTCCGAAGATTTACAATTATGTATTTCGTGGGCTCGACAACCTGTTGATCCGATTACCGGTCGATATTCAAACAAAAATAATTTATGGGGGCGAATTCATGAGGATTATGTAAAAAAATTGGTGTGGCACTCCTGAGAATTCTCATGCCGAAGCTTTGTTAAAAAGCTGCTCTAGATTCACATTGGACACCGTTGAAGAGAGCACTAAAAAAATGGCATTGCGCCAAGAATCAAGATGGTAGACATAGTGCAAGCGGAACCAATTTGGTGATGAGGTAAGATTTTTCATATTTTATTTTAATATAATATATTATTTGTGTGATGACTTAATATGCATAATTTGTCGTTTTATTTAGATAACTCAGGCTCAAGAATATTATTTCAAGGAGATGAATAAGACATTTGACAAATAAGAATGTTATGAAGCAGTTGCAGCACATCCTCAATTTGTAGACATTCCCACAAGTTCTCCTCCATTTGAACGAAACTTTTCAACATAAATGGAATCACCGATTAATTTGAATAGTGATGATTGCGTTGATGAAGAAACTTTTAGGACTCCGGATTCTAATCGAGATTCAGGAAGTCCTTCTAGTCTAGTTAGACCGGCGGGAGTAAAGGCGTCCAAATATGCAAAAAAGAAAGGAAAATAAGGTATGTCCAAAAAAGAAGAGATGTCTATAGCTATTTTCAATAGTATGCAATGTAACCAAAAATAACTAGTAGAGGCCAACATCAAAAGAGATGAGGAAACCCTTCAAATGTCGAGTGAGATCTTAGAACTTGATAAACGAAAGGAAGCAAGACATGCAAGACTTGATGCACTAGAGGAACGAAAAGAAGCACGATTTGCAAAACATGAGGCTATTGAAGAATTAAGGAAGCAAACAAAGATCATGAAATGGATACTAGCAAAATGACTCCTAATACGAAGAAATGGTTTAAAATAAAGAAAGCTGGGATCATTGAACAAATGGATGAGACCACTAGTGGTAGTGCTTATGTTCATGATTTTCATGATTAGATTTATCTATTTTTTCTATTTTTTAATCATGTAATCTATTTTTTTAATTTAACTATGTTCGCTGCTTTTAAATTCAATAAAAGAAATTTATTTGAATTGTCAAGTCGTACATTTTAAGAGATAATAGTTTGACATCTATAACTATTCATTAGCTTCAATCACCCAGTTGTGATCTACCAAATCGTTTTGGAGCATTATATGAACATAAGCTAATTCCAAGTTCTCAATACGATCCCAAAATGCTCGTTGATTTCTTCCATCTCTTTAAACTGGTGCAAAAGGAATTCTAACTCCATTACCGTCTACAGACCCATCATAAACCTGTGATGCTGATGGATTAATTAGATCTTCTGCTGACTCTACAAATTCATCTTCCACAAATTCATCCTCAACTATCATGTTATGCAATATAATGCAAGTCATGATGATACTTCGAAGTGTGGAACACTTATGCATCCGAGCACCATGGAGAAGAATAGCCCATTGAGATTGCAAGATACCAAAACACCTCTCTACATCTTTGCGATATGCCTCATGCTTCTTAGAAAATAATTTTTGTGATTGAGTGGCAGGATTTGATATGGTTTTTACAAATGTTGAATACCTAGGATAAATCCCATCAATAAGATAATAAACATTGTTTTATCTTTTGCCATTCATGTGAAACACCACCGTTGGGCTATTTCCTGCGATAACTTTATCAAATACAGGAGACTGACCTAAAACGTTAATATCATTTTGAGCTCTAGGCACACGGAAAAAAGAGTGCCACACCCAAGTGTCATAAGAAGCGACGAATTCTAGAATGATAATCGGGCGTCCTTTTCAGCCACTATAAGCCCCAACCCACCCATTTGGACAATCCTTCCCCTCCCAGTGCATACAATCGATACTTCCAATCATACCTGGAAATCCTCTTCGTTCGCCCTTAGCTAAAAGCCTTCTTAAATCTGTAGGTGTTGGGGGCACGAAGGTACTCTTCACTAAAGAGTCCTTACACTTGTTGACAAAAATTTTTTATGCACTCAAGTGTAGTTAATTCTCCAATTCTACCTATTTCGGCACATTGATCAGCTGAGCCGTAAGCTAATATTCGTAATGCAGCAGTCATTTTTTGTTGGGGTAGCAACCCCTATAATCCAGTTGCATTTGCTTTTTGATGCCAATAGGAATCTTGAGTACAAAAAGCTGTTATGATGCGATTGAAAACATGGGGGTGCATTCTATACCTCCAACGGAAGTCATCTTCACTGAATATTGGACGATCAACGAAGTAATCTTCCATGAGATTTTTTCCTCTTTAGCCTTTCTTTATGATGGTTGGGAGATTTGACAGGCTGTGAGCAGCGCCCTTGTGGTTCATCTGAAGTATCCATGTATGCCAGGCCGTGAGCCGCGTCCTTGTGGTTCATCTGAAGTATCCATGAAGTCCATCACCATTGCCGCTTCGGTCACCATGGAATTCATGATTTCAGACTTTTCTTGACCGTGTTGTTGCCTTGACTCAACAATCTTTTCAGTGCATTTATTATAATAAAAATTTGTAGTGATTTTGAGATATTATAATCAGAAGATCATAATTTATTTATGGACAATTTTTCTATCTATAGATTAGATCAAGTTATATGTCATTACGTGATTGAATAAAAATCTTATCAAAAATTTGAATTTATCCACAATCTTATCAAAAATCTAAAATTATCCGACAATCTACAATTAAATATTATTTGTGGAATCATTAAATAATAGAGATGAATATAAATTTATGATAAAATATATTATGAATCAAAGGAGCTCATGGGTGCATTTGCTCTAAATACGTTACTTGTTTTTATCCTCGTGTATTTCAGGTCTTTGCCACGAATAGAATATCACAACCAAAACAAATGAAGTGTTTGTTTTTGTTGAAATGCAGGCATGCTAAACACCAATCAGTTTTTTAGAGCCTGTTGGTGGAGCAAGCGTACTGAATATAAATTCAACATCTTAGCACCATGTGGTTCATTATTTTCAATCATCTTGCACAGACCCTTCTCAATACATTAATTGGGACGGATTCCATCTTCACTGAAGCTATGTACAAGGCCATTTCTGAGTTGTTCTTCACAGAAAGAGCCATTTAAGGCAGAGTACCCAAACCACGAGCACCAACTGATTCAAAACATACACCTTTTAATATAGAAACACCCATCTAAAGCAATCTGTTAGCCATATCTTTCTAATACCAAAGGAGAAACCAACGTCAAGAAAAGTATAAACTAGTGAAACATACCAGGTAGAACCTTTCATATAAGAATATATATATACAATGCAAGAACCGTCATCTGTATCCAAAACAACACATCATTCAGAAATAAGAATGCATGAAAACTTTGTACAGTGAAGTGATAAATTTTTCCATATTTCAAGAAAAGGAAATATTGTATAGATAACATACCATCGTGCATACATAGAAACCAACTGTTGTGAAGTAGAAAGAAAGCATCATGAAATAGTTGAAAAGCTGTCCAACCCTATAACCATCCTTGCTAAGAAGTTGCTCCCAGTTTCCGCCAGCAACTTTTCCTTCGAAAAGGGCAATTTGGTTCAATCCAATATCTCTTCCCCTTCCAACCTGCACAAGGAACAAACAATTAAGCCTTTAGGAAAAGAATGAGAAAAATGAAGAGCAACATAAATTAGAAACCATAATTAACCTGGAAGTATTCATGGTGTGTAATATTCCCCTGGCGCAAAGTGGAATTAAATCCTGAAAATATGTTAAAAGAAACTCAATTAATCTTATTAATTAACAGCTATCTTGCGGAATCAAGAGTTTTAGTTAAAAATGCAGGCAAAAGAAATCCGTTCAAACATCAGCTGCCACTGCACTACTGCACTCAAATTTAGTGTACAATACATGCTGCCAGGGCCACACAGAAAGTAATCCGTTTTTTTTAAGCATAGAGACACAAATTTGCAGCCAGTATTCTACCAAGGCAAAATCATCATACTAAAGGAGAGAGAACACTATCTAAAACTTTGAAATATGTACTACAGCCAGGCTACCAAAAAATATTTGATATCAATCATGACTAATCTAATAAATATCTGTAACTAAGATCAACTGTTGACATCAGATATATCCAATCTGCAGATAATATGAATTATTTAATGCTTACCAGCACAGATATCTTCGCTAATACTTTTGACACGGGATGCCTTACTTATGCCACCACGGGTGATATGAAATATACGGTCAAAAACATCCGGATGGCCATAATGCATAGGGAGTCTGTAAAAAAAATGGTTAAGTTGATCTCGCCTATACTACACAACTTTCAATCAAAACAGTTCCAAAATCATAAGCAAGGCGGCATCAAGAGATCTATTCTGTAAATTACAAGATAAATCACGAGAAAGAAGTCTGTTTATTTCTCATATGACAAAGGAAATTATGTTATAGAATACACAGCACAAAGACATGCAATTTTTCAATTAAAAATATCTCCATCGTAGAATAGATGAAATTTGAAATCAAAGCTTTAAAAAGGCAGCCCGCAATAGGCATTTGACTTCATTTTGTTTGTGTGAGACAAAAACTTATTACTATATTTTCCTAAAGACCAGCACTCATAATGTAATTTTACTAAACTGATCCAATTTATCATTTATGCATTACATCTACATTTTCAACTCGATATGCCCACCAAGTGTAAAAGTGTGTACCGGAGTAAAGAGTCGAATATATTACAATAGATATATGACGTTGTGGGAGATAAGATTCCGCTCACCTTTAAATGAGATATCAAATACAAATGAATTATATGATATAAAATAAGAAAGAGCAATGCTATACATTGTTACTTGGACTTGTAGAAAGTTTCAGACATGACATCTGAGTGGGGGACTCAAAACTACTGAAAATTGGAGACACAAAGACTTTTTCGTATTTTTCAACAGGGGTACAGGGACATAACTAATATGTTATAAAACAAGCATACAACATAAGACTGTGTAGCAAAAAATATTAACAGAACTCAAATTAAACAGAAATTTTAAATGACTTGCACATTAGGGGTCTTCTTCAGTTCTCTTATCCTCTTATTTGTTCTCAGGTCTCCTTTGTTTATTTCTTAACTTTTTCTTTTGCATCCTCAGTTCATCTAAATGTGGTCTTTCGGTTGGTCAAAGTATCTACGATAAATTGTTCCCCTAGAAACGGGAGGAAAAAGAGGAGAATAAATGACATTTTAGTCAAAGTCCGCTAAGTTACTTGGAGCAAGATTAGCTGACAGATCACACCAAATAAAGCATAAATTCTTAACATATTTCTACAGTGTAATGATATGCAAGTCGAATTATGAATTTAATTTATAGGCTCAAACCCTTATATGCATGTGTTTGTTGGATAAAATTAATATCAGCACTTGCAAATGTAGCTTTGAGACATTTCGGTCTAAATAAGATTTAAGGAGAAATTTTTTAGCTTGTACACAGGTTTACCCCTTCATAGACTAACAAGCTAATATATTCAAAGCCTTCAGATTGGAAAATTTATTTGAAAGAGTAACTATAGTATTCATAAAATAGCTTATTATTAAAGAAAGCATGCTTCTTAGCTAGACTGAATAACATCATCCACTATAAAAAATTACTAAACCTTATAGGGCAACTACATATAGATCACTGAATTGCTAATCAGCATATATATTCACCCAGAATGCTAACTAAATACGAATAGCGAGAATGAGCACCTAAAGAGAAACGATCACATGATTACATTTTCCCTAACAACTTCTTTTTGTAGAGGAAGCAGAATAAATATTATCAAAATGAGTGTATATATAACTGATATGAGTGCACGACTTCAATACATATATATTAGATACAGAATGGGCACATCTTACTTCAGAAGATAGGCCAGAACATGTTGTCCCAATGTCACAAAACTAGTCTCTTGGTTGGACATAAACCAGGCCAAGGAGGAACCACTGCATTCAGATAAAATACAGATACGTACCAACACAGTAAAGATTAGAGACATGTCACTACAAGCAGTCAAGGGACCCTTGGCAAGAGGAAAAATATACAAGGATTTCAGACCTTCCTGTAAAAACATGCTCTCGCACGCCAAGAATGGTTGGAGGGCGAATGCCATTCTTTCCTCGAAATTCTTCAAGAAGATTTCTTAATTTCATAGCCTCTTCGAGGTAAATATCCTGTGCATAGCAGGGGCATCGCTTTAAACACAAAAAGGAGATGGATACAGAAAGAGCAGCAAAACATATTTAAAAAACTAAATCATGGATCAAAAGCCAATTTCAAATATAACCAATTTGACAATTTCTCGGATAATCTTTACACATGATCCGCAGAAAATAAAGTATGCTCAAACATCAGCTAAAAAAGTTAACAAACAGAGAAGCAAAAAAAGTTTTCATTGTAACCACTGAATCGATTACTTTGTGAAGTCAATTTAATCTACTGACAGACCCTTGTATCATAGTAATATAATTATAATAGCAATATCCATATACGCTAAATGGCAGATACAGCAGTAGCAATGTCCCTACTCTCACCGTCCTCTCTAGCCACGACATATTATCATACTGACCACCGTATCTCTCAGCACACAGCATGCGTTGCTGTAGAGACGAAATGAAGACAACAAAGCTTCTTCTTTGTTGTATAGATGTAGACAGGTCTAGAGAATAAGAAATAATGTAAATCTGTTAACCGGTCTGTTCATTTTGCCTCGAGTACCAGATGCCAAACACTCGACACTTGGATATGGGTATGGACACTTGGCACTTATTTGAGGCCAAAAAATATGTTAACATTTCAATATGTTGCTGAGTCCGACACTTTGGACACATGTCCAAGTCGAAAAGTTCCAGCCAAGTCCAGGTAACAAAGGTAAAAAATATGCGACAATTCAGAGGAACAGATAAAAATCTTATAGCTACTGCTATTTAAGAATTTCTTCAGCATACTGGTAATTTTTTTTTATTAGAAAAAACAGGTACCTAATTCATGTCAATGGTTTGAACAGCTTCCCCGCGAGTAAAAACTATAGCATGATTTTGGTTTTCCAGCTTCCCCTCTCCAAGTTTTGGATCTCCCGGAAGTTTAATGGAATATATTTGCTACATATAGATCAAAATTTAAAACCAGAACAGCAAAAACCAGAACCGGTATATTATAAAATTTAAAAAGGTACAAAAAAGGGTTTTAAAAACGACAAGAAAAATGAAGAAACAAGTCAATTACAGCTGGTTCTATATTCTTTTAAAAAGATAACTCTCACAGAGCGCAATTTATAACTCACGACCAGAGGTTTTTCTAAAAGAATACTATCAGTTCGATTATTTCATTGGTGTTATTTCTAAACATAAAATAACATAACATCCATCTGTCCTTCTGATAGTGATGGTGCAGAGGTCTAACATCTCACGTAGCAGTATTCTTACAGCCAAGTCCTAAGAGCATTTAATAGGCACTCCAGTAGAGCTTTTGAAAGCGATAGTGCAGCGGTCTAATATAATTTAAAATGATAGTTCACGCAGCAGTACTCTTAGACCCAAGTCCTAAAGAATATTTAATGGGCACACCAATAGAGCTTTTTTAGGTCCTTCCTACTAATAGCGGAGAACAAACAGTTCTGCAGCTCAAAATTCAGATCTGACAACATGCCACAAGATGACAAACCAAATGCAAGTAACAGTCATTCAATCAGAAACTCAACTCAAAGCCTCCAATACATATATATGGCAGACTTTTAGATATAATAATAACCAATTACATTATAAAGTGTTTAAGTTTAGGATACTTGTAAAAATCAAGAAATTAAGAAATCAAGAAGTACCTGATCCTTTCCACGCACATCAGCTTTGACTAGTTTTGAATAAAATTCCTTCACAACACTTCCATCAGTTGACTCACTCTTTTCCGCATGTATAAAAGCAACTCGCAATGCTTCGTTCCTTATACCAACATTATTAATTGTACTTTCACTTACATTGCATGCAGAATTGATTCATAGATCAACAATATTACTTTCAATTCTACAATAAACTAGATTTCTTCATGATAACATAATCTGAATGTGTAAAAAGAAGATAGACTTTAAGGTGTTACTTTATGAATAAGAAATTTTACTGGTCCGCAGGTCAAGCTGATGGGCAATCCTTAGCTCAGACTTTAGAAGATTGATTCTTAGTCAAAAATAAATAGCCTAAATCTTGGCTACATAAATTGTATCTACTGAAAGAGTTCGACTGATTCCCATGGTAAGCTCATGTTTTTACTAGGTAATTTAGTTTGGCTGGCCACTATACTAAAATGAGAAAATATTCTGCTCGATCCTATCATATAATAGACATACAGACTTCACTCTTGACGATGTTATATGAACTCTAATTTATTAATCTGCTAAATTGCAACTAAAACAGGCAACATGGATATCCACGAGAAGAGGTACACCTCACACACTGTAAAAAGAATGAGACAACGATGCAGTACGATGGTTGTAACTGTATGTGTAGACCACTGACCAGTGACCACACTATAATTTCATTCACCGCCCCCCTCCCTCTTACTTAAATAGGTATGCTGCCAGAAAGGGCACTTTATCACAAAAACATCAAAGATAACCTACTTTGTAAAAGAAAATTATAATAGGGTTGCCACATTTCAAATTTAGCACTTCAATTAAGTTTTTAGATAAACCTTTGAAGCAAAAGAGAAATATCAGCAGCCTTCCTTTGTTTGTGTTGCCCGTAAATTTGGCAAGATACAACGTAAGTAAATTTCAAATCAGCTAGTGCGCGAGCTTCACGTGACAGTTCAAAGCCTTCGGTTGTTGGGAAGGTGCTTTGAGCATAATCTCCTTCTAACGTAAGGATAAGAAATTTTTTATCTATTTTAGCTTTCAACAAGAATAAATATCGAAGACCCATGAAAATACCTCCAAATGATCTCCTTTCCAAAAAACTCTGTAGCATTAGTGCCCGTCTGTAGTACATCACACCACGTACTGAAGATATAGCCATGACAAAAGAACATAAACAGAAGTTAAACATGGACGTTACTTACCACAGCATAAAGAATTTACTGTCTTTACAGCAAGTTGAAACTATGCACAGAGGCACGAATCTTTTTGAATAACCATAACGACATAGACATAAGAAGGTAAGGCACTCCTAGTCTACCTGTCCTGGCTAAAGTCTGGCCTCGATAAGATGCCCAAAAACGAAGCTCCAACTCATCGCTAGTGCTATCCTGAAGTTCCATGTCTCCAGTATCACCACGTCCAATGCGTTCCAGGAAGTTCTCCCATTCATCTATACACAAAAGAAATATTCCTCAATAACATGTTTACAAGGCTACTTAAAGAAAAATTCATCAACATATGGACATATATACAATTATGTGAAGGGACTCGATAAATTACAGTTACAAAGGAGTACTAAACAACACGGCCAACACAATAAAGAAACAACGGCAAAAGTATTACATCAATATCATCCTAACTATAATTGTATAGAACAAACATAACTACATGTGCGGGCATAAATGTACTTGGCACCTCCTTTAAAAAAACAGCTTTGGCTGTAACATATACAAGCAACTGCAACTGGTTTAAAACGATCATAAACAATGGGAAAGAAAATTAAAAAATGAGTTACAGTATTCCTAGAAATGTACAAACCTAATCACGTACCACCTCAATACTAATATGATACATATATAGAATTTCCAGTAACAATTTTGATTCCTAGTAACTCCTTTGTCCGTTTCTCTTTTTCCCGGATCCATGGCAGTTGGCGCTCGGCATTGGATTGATTTCCTTGTTTTTAGTTTTAGGCTTATTGGTGTACTATAGCTTTTGTCTTATTCATTATACTAAATCATACTCCAATTTCATTTCATCTTTATAATAGTAGACCTTCTAATTAGTGAGCATAGTTATTAATTAAGTATTCAAAGCTGCCAATTGAGTGTTAGTTTATATTAAATATTAATTTATGCTCTTAAATTTAAATTTGTTTAATATAAATGTTTGGCAAAAACTACTTGCCTAGGAAGAAGATGAAATAAATCTAATTACAATTATTATTTTCTCGTTTTGTTTACATTTTAAAATAACTACTCTTGTGCCTTTCTTTTGTGCTTGAGTGCTAGATAAATGTTTTTAACTATGTAATTTTAATATATTAATGTTAGTGAATTTATTTTTCATAGCCTATGCTTGGGCTTGCTCTTGAACATGAGGTTTTTATAAGTTCTTGTTAAATGATAGTTTTCATAATATATTCTTGTCTCGTCAAAACACATATGTAACTTTTACATAGTTTATTTAAATATGCATGTATCGTCAAAAGGCTTGCTCTTGAACATGAGGTTTTTATAAGTTCTTGTTAAATGATAGTTTTCACAATATATTCTTGTCTCGTCAAAAAATATATGTAACTTTTACATAGTTTATTTAAAATATGCATGTCTCGTCAAAATATATTATAACATTTTATAAAAGCAATAGAGGAAAAGGTTAGATTACTAAATTCCCAAAACAACAGAATATTGCTTATACTATATTAATGAATTCGGATTCCTAGGCCATTTGTCTTATTTGTTAATTAGTGAAAACAAACTGACCTCAAGATTATTATCTAGTTCCCTTATATTATTTGTTGAGAAATTCCAAAAAGAATATAGTCACTGTGATTCAACAACTCCCTTGCAATACTACTTTTATCACATAACCTAGATATTGACACGCAAAAAGTAAAGGAAAGCAATTAGCAAAAAAGTGAAGTCTAAGAGCATCTCCAACAAGGGGCGCTTGCAAAGTTGCCAAATCATGACAAT